>JACXSJ010000839.1:18597-64068 GCA_014851325.1 Pentalonia nigronervosa | reverse complement strand
ATATAGATTTAACAAAATGTTATTGCAATTTGAAAATTACATTTCAGTTGTATAGGAAATAATTTTTACATAAAATATATAGAACAAACATCATTTTAAAGTGATATAATAATGTGAAAGTAAAACACAATAATGAGTTATTATATAAACTATAACAAATACAGTACCTAGATAACATAATAATAAATAATATATTGTTTACAACTTTTGTACGGGAAGAGGGTTAAGGTTTATATCCAAAGTAAAGTCTCGACAAAATTTAGATAGCTATATGATGCAGAAAGACGAATAAAGGATTGAGAATAAAAACTACAGGAGGTCTTATATCTTTAACAAAGGATTGTGGCGATTATTATAACTGATTATAGTTAGTAGTTACTATGAGTATAACTAGGTAATTATTATTATTAATGCTTTTTTTTATTATTATACTTCAATAAAGTTACATAACTTTACAAAACGTTTGTATAGTCTATATCAGTGGCGTATTTACCATTTTTTTTCAGAGGGGGTAGGTTATTTTTATTTCCTACCTACTCATTTCCTAATTACTCAAAAAATATATTTGACGTGATAATTATTAATTACAAGATAACATATGAGTGAAAAAAAATGTACGAGGAATCGCACGGAAAATAGTAAAATCATAGTATAATCGTTGAAAACTTCAATGATTTAAATTAAAAAATTTACTAGTTGTCATTCAATTAATTTTGGTTTTAAAACCATAGTTAAGAGGCCAAAATTACTTTAAAAAGTAGGTTTATCCAAATTTGGTATTAAAACACCTATTTTCATTGAAAAAATGCAAGTTCTATTGCGCATGGGACACCAAAAATACTAACGATTTGAAAATCATCGAAAAATGTGTATTTATTTATTTATTATCACCTCCCGAAAACTCCATATCAATCCGAAGTCACTGAACTGAAATATTTCGTGTTAACATTCAAAGGAAACACACATAATATGATTACCTAGATATATATTTTATAATTTAACTACTGACTATATAAACAATTTCAATAACAAAATGTAAGATAAACCACTAGAAGGAGTGTATGCTTACATAATGTGTAATATAATAATATATATTTATATATGATATACGTGAACTATTATTAATAAAATAAATACTTCAATGTAACTACCAACTGGTCTGTGTATTATATTGGAATTAATCTTGTTATATTAATTTAAGTACCATATTTGTATGTTAAAAATTTTAGTACTTTATTACCTATGATTAATTACTACTGTGGGTTCAGGAGGTAACAAATTGTTTTATTTATTAACTTATAACTTTTATGATTTATATCGGATTCAAAGAATGTTGAATAGTTGTTGAACAACAAACGATCTTATGTTCCATTTTCAATTTATTGTACTTGTCAGAATGATAATTTATTTAATTTTGAAAATTCAAAGACTTTAAGCACGTCTACACTAACAAGTTAAGGTTTCATTGCGTTTTCTTATGTATGCTCGCACAATATTACACACTAGTGCATCTTATCACCTCTATAAACGTTTTAGTTTTCAATAACAATAATTCAAAGCTTATTAATTATGATTAAAGGCTAGATTTGTGTGCAGCAAACACCTGAAAACGCGAAATTCAAATGGCAAAACTTGCAAAATTATTTTTTTTTTTATATATATTGAGAATTAAAAAAAAATAATTTGTTTAGTGTAAGTATATTCAAATTATATATCCACTACTATATATTTTATTAATATAATATTTTTTATATACAGTAAATATATAAACTATAAATGAAATACAATCTAACCTAATTTATAAAATTTTTTAATTAAATCATATACATTTTTAAGTTATTTTCATACACAACCGTACAGGCTACACTAGTTACTATAAATTAAAATATGGCCACCCTTCTATCCTCGTATGGTTATCACAGTTTCTTTATCTTTATTACACCGAATAATGAATTATATTAGATTCTAAGTCCAGTGATAATGATAAAGTAACACAAACTATATAAATATTACCTACCTACAATATCTGTAAGCTGCAATAATACGCAATACTGCAATTATTGTTTTTTTATTGTTCATGATAGTGTCCTATTTTATAGGGCAAAATATACTACGACCTTTAAATCGAGAACTACATATTTTATTCCAATCTAAATTCTAATTAGAAATTGTATATCAAATGCATAGACTAAACAATAATTAATAACAATGATATATTATATCGAAGAAAACATTATTATGTAATATATAAATATATAATAATTATAGTATATAAATATTAATACATATATGACTCGGAAAAAAGAAAATCATTTAATAAAATAAATAATAAATGCAATTGGACTATTGACTTGAATTCGTGTACTTGCTAAAAATATAATCATTTCCGGACGGTCTAATAAGCCGATTCTTCATTCTCAACCGGTGTATGCATGATATATGTATAATAAAATATTACTCATTCATAATAATGAAAAACTAACAACGGGTTTAAATCCAAGTGATAAAAAAACAAATAATTTTAATGCCCTCAGGAATAATTTATTATTGAAAACTATTGTTATTGTAACCATCAAAAACAATAGCATTGAAAAAATTAATAAAATATTTGACATTTTTGATAAAACAATGAAAAATTTATCCTAAGAGAGGAGCTTGCATTGTGAAAATACTATCAGTTTATATATAAAAAGGTCAATCAAAATGTATTTTATATAAAAAATAAAATAAAATAGTATATTATGATAGAAAAAATTTTGGTTATGAAAACAAATTTAAAAATGTAATTTAGCAACGAATAAATAAATTAAAAATATATGTTTATTGCAATAATAATTGTCCTCGTAATTTTACAAAAAAATTCAAAAACTTAAATAATATCAGCAAACACAAAACTATTTTAATATAATAAACCGCAATTTAACGTATTGGACGTCAATACGTCAACTGCTAAGGAGCTTTAAAATTCCTGCTAAATAGTTTTTTAAAGGTAATTGGCTGATCTCCGGGAAACACATGGTCACCAATTGAGCTATCCACGCGACTTTTTGCAAACAGGAACAATATACCCGTACTTCCGATGTGTACATTATTTTTGACATTTTTTTCTATTACGATGAGCGAATTTGTCTAACTATACACTATTAGCTAAAAAAAAAAAAAAAGGCGAAACAAACATTTGCATTGGCTAGATCTATAAACTATAATATAAATATGGTCGCGGCACATTTATATTGCGACATTTCGTTCGTCCACAGGCCGGCTACAGTGACTCCATACGCGTCCTGCACACACATGACTCGCGTTACCAACGGATACCGGATTACTTAACGATAACATTTTTATGACAATATTAAAGTGGTTTTCAGACATAGACCTAACCTAACCATCTGCAGCAGTACACGCCCGTTTTCAACTGGTGTTATTTTGTATGTCGGTCAAAATGCGCTAAGACTTAAATGTGTAAAACTGTTATACGTTTTAAGTACAATTTTAATTAAATACAACACCTAACTAAAACAAAACACAAATTATATTGTTAATACATTTCTGGCAAAATATATTATACTGTAATCCACACTCCGTAATACCTATATAATATGTAGTACTATATACCTAGTCATTACTCATAAATGCTACGAAATTACACTGCAATATTTATGTTCATTGTATATAATTTAATAATAAAAAATAAAAAAAAAAATAGTTACCTAATGAATAATTCAATAATTTATTTGACGTGGAAACTTTAACATCACTTATACTTTTAATATAATCCATAAGTTGACATTCTAGTGACAGGAAATTGATCACACTGTAACATGTTGCATTCAAAAGTAGGTATAACAAAATCACCTCGTATATATTCCGCATAGAAATAAAAAAGAATGATCATATAAAATTTCTGTGCTCGGTAAATAAAACATTTATTTTGTTTATAAATTATGAAATTTAAATGTATACTCGACATTGACATAAACGCCTGAATACTTTTGATTCTATAATTGGTCTTTTTAGACTCTGCTATGTACAATATTAATTTTGACATATAATATAAGTTATGCATTTTAATATATATATATAATACTTGTCATTTTGTTTTACCACAATATGACGTGCCAATGTATAATCAGAATAAATCAGAACATTATTTTTTTTTTTATTGTTAAATCTCCCCCCGGATAAATAAACTACAATTAAATTATCCTGTATAATTAAATGTCAATACACATGGGAAACATTACGCATTCAGTTAATGAAAAACACCTTGTACATTTAAAATGAACTAGGGTTCTGTCTGTTATACAGACCTAGTTATTTATATAATACATTATATTTTTTTAATTAAATATGTTGTAGGTATATCTTTAGACGTAACATATTTAAATTTTATTTTGTATATTAATTTCAACTCAATAAAACGTAAAGATATTTATATTTTCAAACAAAAATTAAGCATACTTAATAAGAATTAGTGATGGGAAAAATCCAGATTCGCTGGAGTTTGAAAATCCGGATGTTTGAAGTTCGAAATCCAAAATCCGAATTTTGGATTCTAAATATTTTACTGTATATCCGGATTTTGCATTGAATCCGGATTTTGAATTTGAAAACATTGAATTAGTGTTCTTTCAAGAATTATTTATATTAAATACAAAATAACTACAAATTTTTTAAAATAAATTGATATTTTGAACATGTTATTTGTACTTCAACACTAATTGTAACTAGAACTTTATTTAGAGCAACTAACAAAATAAAAAAATATATCAAAACTGTAAGGTATATGTTCAAGGCTTTTAACTAAATTTATGTTATATTATAAGTATTAAATTAAATTAGTATCACAATTTACAAGTATCAGAATAATTACATGAGTACATGAGACTTGCAATGTTTACTAATTATTGAAATATCTAATTTAAACCATCGTCACCTTATCCGAGAATAAAAGAATGGTCATTAAGTGGTGTAATGAAAGTTTTATGATTAAAATACAGAAATTTACAATGATAAACCCAAACCTCGAATTTTAAAATCCGAAAATTCGAAATCCGGATTTGGCAGATTTTTGAAGAATTCGGATTTCATTTCCATCATTAATAAGAATAACGCAATATAGTATGCTTATAATATATGTTTTATAATTTATAAGGTTATGTATTTTATTAAATTTATAAAATATTATAACAGTAAATAATAATAAAAAATAATAATTCATTAATAATATTTTATATTTATGGGTTTTTATCGGGGCCTTGCACCCGAATTAATCAGAACCCGTAACATCGCTAAAAACATTAAAAATCAAATACTCGAAATCCAAATAGTCCAAATAAAAATTTTCAAAACATCCAAATTAATCAAAGTCCGATTAAAGTATTCTAGTTAACGCGAAATCCGAATAATTTTTTATTTTACAATTTTCGTGTGATATATTGTTTTGTGTGTATCTTATGTAGTTAATTTGATTTTTAGTTAGTTGTTTGTTTAATAATAACATTATTAGGACAGGACTAACTTTACAATCAATTTATCATAGGTAAATACTATAAATAATTTATTAAACAACTCGAAAATAAAATCAAATTTTATCATTCGAAGCTGATTATATCAAATCCTCGAAAATTACATAATTTCAATTATAATTTATTACTTTATTGGTATAGAATAAATCAAAATTTAGCCAATAGCAATGCAATATATTGATGTGTATTATGATGTGTATGGTTGTATCAACATATAAATTCTAAACTATTCATTGACAATACCATGGATAGCTGTTTTTTATTTTTTTTGAGGGGAAGGGGTAATCATAATTAAAAAAAATATATAACATTAAAAGAACTTAAAAACTTTTGTTTTTTCTGTAATGCTAAACACCTGTTTAAACCAACATTAACCAGAATAATAACGGTTATGAACACTTAAACGTTTGTTTGAATTTTCTATACCGGTTTCTAAATACCCAAATACATTCAGCACTTAAAATCCAAACCTAAATAAATGATTTGTGTGCAAAGCTCTTGTTTCTATTAAGGCAATAAGTTTATGTAGGCATCATTGTTAACAGTACTAATTAGTAAATATTTAGAAAATGTTATGGTGTATAAAAAATTGTTGTATAAATATTTTGTGAAAACTCAAAGTATCTACGGTTATAACATTTTGAGTTACAGCACAAAAATCAAAATTGATTTTGTCAAAAACAGGTTTTACATAAAAATTCTTATTTTTCCTTAATTTTTTTTTTCCAGACACTTTTAAAAAATATTACGAATTTATAATTTTGAAAAGTAGCAACTAAATCCAATTTACTATGAGAAACCACCCTCAAAGTTGAAAATCAAAGCATTATTTCACTTACTTATCATGTATACATATACACAAAAATAAAAATAAAAGTTTAAAAAACACATCATCAATACAGCTCAGCTCAGCTATTGCTCAGCTCAGAGTCGTAAATTGGGTAAAAAATAAGAATAATCGTTAGCGAAAAAGATTACGATTGAAAATTATATTACGCGCAAAATTGACTTTTATTTGATGTAGCGATAATATGTAGCTCATAATTTTTCACAGTTTTTGTTATGGCAAAACGTTGCATTGAAATATCCCACCTCTATCAAAATTTTTAAAATTCATTATATTAATAGTTTTAATTTTTTTTAGATTGCTAAATAATAAGACTATGTATAGTATAATCGTATAATCTTATAAGTTATAAGATTTGAAAACTAAAATACTAAATATATGATAAATAATTTTTATCAAGCATTCACAAAAATAAGTAAATTATTATAATACATATTACAACAAAACATAAACTTTAAAATGGATATTTAAGTTATGGCGTATTTTGGTTAAGTAATAGTATTTATGTAATAATATGCTGAAACTTAATTTATAAAATAAAACATAATATACCTTTACTAGTTATAATAATTTATAACTTCATTGCTGTATAGAATATATTCTCAAACTTTACTAAAATCATAATATTAATTATTTAATGATAGGTACATTTTTAATTTCCTCAAATTTCCTTGCTGTTCAATACTGTTCTAAATTATACATTTAAAAAACATATTTTAAATAATATAACCTTCGGATATTGTGTATAATAAATTATAATTATGTGACATGTGTATATTAAGTACATATTTAACCCTATTACAAAAACAAACAATACATACATGCCAAACTTTTCCCTATATAATGTAAAATATTAAATTAACTTTTCCAACTTATTACTTGTTTACATTAAAATTTATTCTCACATAACTTAACACAAAAACTTTTAGTGTTTTAAGACTTTGCATACAACTCTACTATAATAAGACTAAGCAAATCATTATTATAGAAAGGATGGTAGCTTAAACATGTATATATTTTTTTTTATTGTTTTAGAAGTCTAGAATATACCCATCAATATCTCGATATTTTAGTGAGCCTTCAATAGTATTATAATAAGACTGCTTCATTAACTCTACAATAAACTAACTTTTAAACCGAAAAATGTGTACACTGTATAGATTATACATTGATATATATTATGTTCTTATATCTTAAAGCTTGTAACTTTTAATCACTTTTACTGTCCCAAAAAGCATTTAACTAATTTAAAAACGTGTCGCTAAGACATTTGCATGGTAACACTACAACTATAATTCAGTTCTCTTGTTTTAGATTCTAGGTGGAGGGACGAATTTGTTGGTTTAACTTACAACTTGACTACTTATAACTAGAACTTTTCAAAATAATCTGAAAAACTATTTTATAATAGATAATTAAACTATGATTTATTTCTAGAACTTGTATTTAAAAAAAAATTAATTGCTCTACTATAAATGGTTTTTTTAAATCACAAATATGGCAATACAATCACGGTTACAATTATCATATTAGTGCTATAGTGCAGTTAGAAATATATTTAATTAATTTTAATACTAACAAACAAAATATGTTATTATCAAGATGATAATATATGTACAAAGAAAAAAAGAATAATCTAAACTCAATTTAAATAAATTATCGTTGTTATGTAATATGCAATAAACTGCAATTAATTATTCAGAAAATATGCAGAATAAAATCCGTATTCGATTAAAATATAAACTATGACATAATTGCGACTAAAAGTATAATATGAATATTGATCCGAAATTTTAATAATTATTAGTAGAGTAAGGACTTTCATGCATTAAAAAATCATCAAATATGCATTTATGCATCAAAAAATTAAAAATATGCCTTCAAAAAAATTAAAACACGAAAATTATTAACTTTAAAAATTATATTTTTTCTTTAAATATTTAATTTTAATAATTCTATATTATTTCTTTATAAGCTTTAACTAGATTTATTGTACTTATTTTATTTTACTAAATTGATTTGAAATCTTTTTTGAATTTTGGATCTCATTCTTCTTTATTAATTATTATTCTATACCTAATAAAACAAAAAAGGTATTTAAAAATAAATGTTGAATTATTCTCAGATATTTACTTTCCCTAAATCAGAATTGCAATGAAATATTAACATTTATTTGATATTTTCAAATAGCAGAGAACGTCTTTAATCTGTCCATCGGTTCTTGTATTCGTTCGCCGTCCATTGACATAATCGGTGCATATTTGAAGTAAACCATTTCATTAGCATTCAAATCTCCTAATTCATCCATTTATCCATTTCGATGTTTTCCTTAGTGACATTTAAAATATTTGAAATTATACGAAGCATATTGAAACCTTTATTTTTTTTCACAATTAATATAAAATTAGTCTCTATCGTCTTTATGAAAAATTATATAGAAACAGTTAAATATAATAATTTATGTCCCTGATTCATGAAAAATATTCACTGAAGTACACGATTTTCGAAAAACATACAAAAGATGCACTAAAAACTTAAAATATACTCTTATAATCAAAAATATATCCTTTAAACCCAAAAATGTCAAAATATTATACAAAAATATACACTGAAAACTTTGAACTTTTGGTCACAAACGTTGTGAAATGTATTGTGTACTTACTCTGCATATGATAAAGTTAAACAGAAAAAATATGCGAATTCATGAAAGTCCTTGCTTTAATTATTAGTAGTACCTGATAAATAATAATCAATAACAAAAAAAAAATAATGTCTTCGAAATTTTGTACAGCAAAATTAACTTTATTATCATAATAAAAATGTATATTTTTGTTTTATAATAGTTTTTGTACTGTGATTATGATTTGATACGAAAATATTTGTTGTTGAGTATTATCAAGCATTCAATACGCTTCTACAGTTTTCTACCTAATACTTAGTGCTGTATGAGCCAACGTGTTTTGGTGAAATACACAATTAAATTAAAATATAATAAAAATAATACTGTCAAATAGACAGTATCATATTTATAACATAAGTCAATGAAGCAAATGAGCTGAGACAGCAGTTTGTAAATAATATTTAAGAACGTGAGCACCGCGGTAAAAGGGCAATGCGGGTTTTCTATCGAGACACTAGTGTGTAGAGTTTCATAGAGATCCGTGTTTTATATGTTTGTTTGTTTGAATATAATAAAATACGTTTTCAGTGCAGATTATTATATTATTATTGAGTAGCCACAACACGTTAGCTTTACTCTGAGTCTGATCTGTAACCGATTGATTTATGGTCTTTGAAGACGAGGTCTAAAAGGTGAAGTGGTCATACCAACATTTTGAGAACAATTCTGTAACCGGTTGATTCATGATCATTTGAGTTCTCAAAATTAGGTAGAAGTGTACCATCGAAAGATAGGTATACGACATTAGGTAAAGCTAAAACTATTATAATAACTTTTTTACATACTGTTTTGTGTTCTTTTTTAAATAGTGAACACTAATCATAATTAAAGTGAATGATTCAGTATGTATTAACCTAACCAGAGGACATCAAAATAATATAATAAGTTGTATTATTTTTTGTATGTCAATTTTTTTTTATTTATTTATTTTTTTTTATTGAAAACTAAATATTATCAATAACGTATTAATTTATTATTTTAGTTTTAATTAATTGGATACAGTAAAATTGTCTCTAGGATTTATTTGTCTACATAACTATGAATTACATTAAACATTTTAATATTATAATGAACATTTTTAAAAAGATAATTCCAAATTTAAATACTAAATTCCAATTAATGATTAATAACTTATAAATAACAAATACTTGTCCAAACAGTAAGTTTACAGATCGTGCATTGTTTCAAATAATTTTGTTTTTCATTCATAATGTAAAATTAAATATACTATTTAATAATTAACTCTACGGTTAATTTATAGGGGACTTAGAAAGTGTACAATTTCACAATACTTTAAATCTATAATATAAGTCCTTTACTCCTTTATTTTACTATCTATCCATATTATGTTTATATAATATTTTTACATTATAATACATCATAATCTAATTCGATGATATTTATTATTTAATGATAACAATGTTTTTTAAAATATTATATATTATTTAAAAAAAATAAGTTTAAAAAAAAAATAAATAAATTTTCTAATAAATTGAAAAAAATTGAAAAAAAATAATATACTAAAGTCACCTTATATTTGTTTGTTTTTCTTTTGTGTTATTCACACAACTAATTAAAAAATCAAAAACAAGACAATCTGTAGTTGTTGAAATTTTTTAAATAATTAAAAATCTTTTATTGGTACTATTTTATTTGTTTATGAACATTAATCAATAATTCAACTTTTAATGTTTTTTTAGAAAAATCAGACTAAATTTTTTAGTCGTCTAATAAATAAAATATTTTGTCATCTAATACAGTCATAATTCACATACGAATACCTAGGTATATATGGTAGGTAGTGGCGAGTACAAAAATGACAAGCATATACCTTTTTCTGTGCGAAAAACATTTTGTTGGCACATAAAAGATATTTGCAGAGGTGTTTGATGAGGGTATATGGGAGGAGGGGAGGAGTACGGCATATACCCATTTACCATTTGCAGATGAATTAACGTATACCTACCCGATAAAAATAGTAAAAATATGCACGTATACACTCCTATACATTAAAATTTTTGAAAATCGAGCAATCCTTATTCTGTATTATTTATTATCATAATATGGTGTTTATCAATTATCTATAAGTTAAAACCATGTAACAAATAATTAAGTTTGGTTATTGCCTTGTATAAGTGTATTATAATATTACGTATTAGTATAGTTATAGTTATCATTCATGACCGTGATTATCGTAGTTGTTTTTTTAATATTTGAGTTGTCGCCACTGAGTAATAATAATTGCCAAAAGAATTATCGAGTGAAATGTTATAAAATGTTAAATCTGACCTGTAAAATAGTTTCTAATAATTAGGTACGTAAATAAAAATGTATAAAACAGAGTAACAAAAAACGTATTTTTTTATAAAGTTTGTGAATTTATGAATGTATTATAACATGTAAGAGCCTTGCAAAATAGTTTTTCGCAAACAAAGCAATCGACGTGTTGGTGGGTTGGATCTAATTAGTTTCGCGCTTATAAAATCACAATATTCATATCATTTATTACATATTTGCATCATTACCGTAAATTCATAAACATGAATATTTTTACAAAAACACCACTGGAAACTGTTTTAAATACCCATTAAGAAACATTATTAAAGCTTCTATTATATTATATTTTAACAAAGTTCAATATATACAACATTATAAAAAAAAAAATCAATATCTGATTCTAATCAAAGCTTTTACTAGTATATTATTTATTCCTGAGATTTTTCCTTAACTCAAAAGAAATAATAATAATACTTTAAATACTACGTTGTAATGAGCACGTAGGTTGCGTCTACGTGTCGCCAACGGTACTGCCAAGATCGCGAAAGTTACGACACAACGTGACAACAGATGGCGCGCACAGAGTTATTAATTACAGAACCTGTTAAGCGACCAAACACTAACACAATTAAATATATTAACCGCAAATGTGTCTTTTCCAAAAAAAAAAAAAAAAAAAAAAACCAAGCAATAATATTCAACACGATTCAAGACGTTCCACAAATAAAATATATTAAAGCGTTCAGCCAATTGACATCCCCAAGTAATATAAACTTTGCGTCACGCGTTTCGAACAAGAGGTTCGGCATATACTTCTCGAGCAAAAACATCGTCGAGCAGATCATCATAAAACAACCTTACATTACAATAAATAACACAGAAATATCGTATCGCCGTCTTATCAACCCAACCAAACATGTAGTGATATCCAGTGTCATTACACCACACGACATAACCGCAAAAGCAATTAACAATCTTTCCATTAAAATGTTATCACCAATTGCATTCATGAAGGCCGGATTCTCTAATGACGAGTTCGACCAAATAGAAAGCTTCAGGCATCAAATATATATATATATACACTCTGAGCACAGTGACAAAATTCCGAGCTCTATCTTATTATATTTCGATCAAACTGAATATCGTATTAAATATATTAATATCTATTTGACGACACCATGACTTTTTATTCATGTAAACAAACGGGTCATACTTCGAACCACTGTAAAAATGCAATAGAAAATAAGGCCGAATCAATTCACTTTAATAGCCTAAACACCATTCCGGTTAAAAATGTCTCAGATCTCAACAAACAGAAAGCCCAAAATACAGATAGCGCCTACACCAACACAGATATAAATTCTTCTTAAAATATGTTTAATAAATAATTCAAATATGGTTAAAATACAATATGTTTATGTAGTAGATAATTAATAAAACTCAATTGTACGAATGCATGATTTAATATGGTTACATGTTGTTTATTTGTCATGGGAAAATGTATAGTATTAAATCACCCACTTACTATATTTTGGTTATTCTATAGGCTATAATTATAAATTACCTATATATCACAATCATAAACAAGAATCTTATTCAAAAAACTTAAAAATCTATGAAATTGAAACTAAGAAAATATCAGCAACTAATTTATAAACAAAAGCAAAAAATGTCCATACTTCAAAATAAAGCTAAAAAATATAACAGTGGGAATAATTTATAAATATTGACTAAATTTAAAAGTAATTCAATTATACAAATGCAACTGAGACTTAGTCATCTTAAAAGAAAAGGTTGAAGGTTTAAAGAAATGGAAAAATCATTTGCACTCAGTCTATACTATAATCCTACAAAAGCTTACACATTTATGAGAAAATTCCTTTGTCTTCCAACCATCACATTAAGAAAATGGCTTCAACTATTAGCTGTATTTTGTGGTTTAAATGAAAATATACTTGAGATACTAAAAACAAAATTTATTAATGCTGAGCCCAAACACAAACTGGTTTCTTTATAATAAATGAAATGTCAATTAAATCATTTTAATATCTTATAATTCTCAAAATGATCAGTTATGTGGGTTTGAAGATTTTGAAAATGATGATTTAGTGGACATAAAAAATAATAAGTATTGCAATCAAGCTTTGATAGTCATGATGAAAAGTTTAATAATGCCTTGGAAACGGGTAATTGGACACTTTTTTTTAATGGACCCAAGTCAGATGATAGACTAAGATAGTGGTTTCAACAATAAAAAAATTAAGAAAAGTAGGAATCAAACCAAAAGTAGTAATTTGTGATCAAGGTACCAATAATATTTCTATGCAAAAATTATTTGGAATTATTCGTTTAAAACCATTCATAACATTTGAAGAAGAAAATATTCATTTTTTTTTTTTTTTTGTAACAGTCCACATTTAATAAAGTCAGTGAGAAACAATTTTAAAAAATACATTTGAATATATAAAAATCCTTGCAAACAAATTTAAGCCTACTAAATAATATTATGGTATAGAAAATATTAACTATATCAAACGACGTACGATTCTTGAGTTCGTTACAAGGTATGTTATGAATTTTAATGCAGCACAAAAGATATGCAATGTCACATGACTTAATAATTAAATAACTCGGAAAAATAAAAAATGAACGTAGTATTTTCAATTTAAGGTTACTTATTATGGTACTGATTTAGCTGGGACATTACTGGGTTCAACACAGTTTTATATGTATAGTAAAACTACGTTATGTATTATATGTGCCGTCCGACTCGATTAAAAAAAATACTGGTATATTATAATTTTTTTTTCAAATCATGCGCTCCAGTAAATTTAACGTTAAATAAACAGAGCCCTATATTAAATATTATTATTAAACGCAACAGTAAATAAAATACACCTCGTCAATCGTATAGTTGTACACTATAGTCTACGGTGTACAGCTAATAGCTATGCTATATTTAATATGAATATGCACGTTTACTACGTGTAAACTTTTTACGTAGGAAAAAATTACGTGAAATAAATTAATTGCGTCTCGTTTACCATAGGCCAAAAGGATTAACAATAGTAATGACTACCGCAGTAGTATAATAAGACGTACTTGACGAGGGCATTGCCTTTCAAACTATTTTTACCAAGAGTTAGGTTAAGGGGCTGTTAAAATTGTTTTGGGTTCTTATTAAAAAAAAAGTGTACCGAAAATAAATTTAGTTAAAATGTACTCAGCTGATATTCTGCTTTTGGAAGTACTTTATAAATTATAATACTGCAGGGTGATTCACTAAGCATACAAACATTTTCTTCAATAATGTAGTTATTTCAAATCTGATTTTTATAATTTTTAAATATACTTAAAGACTTTATTTTTAAATCCTTGAGATTTTTTGTACTACTTAAGATGTGTTTTGTGAAAATATAAATTTCTGTTTTGTAAACAAGAACCCCTTTTTTACTGTAAATTATTAAAGTAGATAATTTTTCTGAAAATAATAACGTATTAGATTCAAAACTCGTACTAGTAGTTTTTAAGTTATTAAACTTTTTGTAATAAAGATAATAGTTCCATGACAATGGGTTTAAAAGATATGGGGACAATGGTGTTTTGAAAATATTAGCAATTAATATTAATCTATCAACATTTATAATTTGTAAAAGAGGCTTCATGACTATTATTTTTAGTAAAAAGTATAAACATTTTAGTAACTGGAAAACAATTGATTCAAATTTTGAATTAAATATATTAAAATTTCAAAAAAAATATCCACTAAATAATCTACAGTAAAAAAGTGGATTCTTGTTTGAAAAATAAACATTTAATTGCCAGAAGATTCTAGTTTAGAGTCCTATATCCGCTACTCCTTAAGTATTACAAACAATTTAAGAATTTAAAAATACAGTCTTTGACTATATTTAAAAGTTCAAAATATCAGAATTTGAATAAATTCATTATTATAGGAAAAAAATAAAAATGAGTATGCTTGGGAAATCTCTCTGTATAATTACTAATAAAGAGGCTTCTATAATACTTATAACCACTACCTCACGAATATTAGGTCTGTGAAGTGAATGGAGTACGATAAACATTAATCAAAAAAATGCTCTATTCTATTAATAATTACCCACGACATTAAAAACGTTTCACTAACTCACACTGCAGGAGCATGAAAAACACGATTTCTCGCTGTTCTGCTAAATGTTAGTTGTTACCTACTTAATAAGTGATTCTAGGACATACAGAAATAAAAATTAGTACTCCCTTTAACCAGTGTTATCCCTTCCGCCGATTTTCAACTAAGTGAGAGCAGCATGGAAAGCACTTGTTTCCGCTAAACCCACTGCAAAAGTTTAGTGCTTTCGGGATAAGATTTACAAAAACAAAAACTATTCCTAAATCCTCCGCCGATATCTGTAACTGCGACAAAATTTATATTATCGAATGTCAAAATGAAATATTATTGTATGCCTGTGTCAAGTGATATTTAAACGTCCGCGCCACGCACTGGCGACGAGCCATCACTGCTAAAATTCATAACGACGGTAGTGGTAAGGACAGCGGTTGGCCTACCCTTTTGGCCTCTTATCGTTATACTATAGACTATGGAGCATATTGTATAATCCACAACGTATAAAGCGTAATATATTTTTGCAGGAGACTCGCACTTTCGTTTGCATAACTAAAGCTCTACATATAATATAGTAAATATTGGACTATAGCCAATGCGTACGACGAGATGTGTAAATCGCCTAGAAAGTGTAGAAACGTATTTTAATAAAATATTGTATTGGGTATAAAGTACCCATTGTGTGTACCTGCGTAAACATAATACACTAAACGCGACCAAAAAACTTTGAATTTAAGTACGCCCCGTCGAACTTTTCACATAACGTTAACACTATACAGCCATCATAAGTACCTAATTGTATAGTGCATAATATAGTACAGAGACGGATCCAGATGGACCAGAGGTCTATGTGATATGAATGCTTACTACTAGATACTTCCATTGATTATATAAATACTGTATTCATAATCAATACGCATATTGTATTTATGTTGCGATAAAATTGTTGGACCCCTCCCCCCACTTTTAGATCAGTGCTCTAGATAAGTACTGGTATAATGTTTAGGTATCTACTAATTACTATATAGGACTTATACGCTCGGAAAATAATGATATATAATACTGTATTGTCTATTGCCATTTGGCGTAAAATATTTTAAATATTATACGACGATCGTTGTTATTCGTTATAAATTTCTGAGATAATTCAAAGTGCCTTCGCCGAATTGTACGCTACTATACGAGAGCGGCTCATCGATTACGTTTCAACCTGGCCACGTTTCGACCTCCTTTTTGATGGTGAGGGGAAAGACGAGGCTAAAGTTAATCATAAGAATATAGCCTGCACAACAGTGCCGGATTTAGCGATGGTGTAGCAGTGCAGGGGTGTAATACACCGGAGCCTCAAGCATGAGTATGTTTTAGAGGGCTCAGGTCGGTGTCCTAGATTTTTGACTTTGTAAAGTGATCAATTTTTAAGAATATTAAATAATGGTCAAAAAAAATGTATTTTAAGAAACAATCCACACACGTTTATTTTAAGCTGTTATGAACTCTGTTGTATCCTTATTATTAGTTATTGGTATATAAATTAAGAGACACTCCACCTAGTTGGAATGCTTTTTTTTAAAAAATTCATTTTCACTTTTATCAAATATCAAAAATCCATATCTATACTTTTATATTATAAAGAGGTAAAGTTTATGAGGCTGTAGGGGGTAATCTCTGGATCTACTGAACCAATTTTGAAAGTTCTTTTACCAATAGAAAGTCACATTATTTGTGAGTGACGTATGCTATTTATTAACCTATATTAGTCCGATAAAGTTAATGAATAATTAGTTATAAATAAAATATTCCGGTCATAGCGTTTGTTATTGAACTCCTCCGAAACGACTCGACCGATTTTCATGAAATTTTTTGTGTATATTTTATAAGTCTGAGAATAGGTCATAGTCATCAGGATTTTCCAAAATTTGCATTTTAAAGAGGTGCTTACATACAGATTTTGAAATTCACGATAGAAACTGAAAATTATTTTTGTTTAAAATCACATATCTATATATAAAAATTTCTGTCTGTCCTTTATGCATTCTCAAGCCGTTCGACCGATTGCGATTAAATTTGGGACAGAGATAGATTAGACCTCTAAGAATAAGATAGACTAATTTAAAAAGGTAGAGGTCTAACCCCGGAAGGTGCTCACACAAGGATTTTGAAATTTACGATGAAAATATTTGTTTATAAACAGTTGCTATTGGTAACCATAGGTTATTGGTTTATATAATCTCTGTTTATCTATAAGGTTGTCAATGTTTATATATTTTATATCTATTATAATTAGTAAGAATATATAATATACACATTTTTGCAAATAAATTTATAGAAAAAAAACAAATCTTTGGCACGGGCAACCGTCGCAATGTTGTTCATGTAACTACCTAATTTTGACTTCACTCACTTACGCACCTCATGGGGTCCGCAATACACCTGCGGTGAATTGCCTATCTGATAATTTACTGCTCGCGTATTGTCCGTGATCTAATGCAGTGAATTGCCTACATAGGTGGTTTAAATGCAAGTATATCACTTCAGGTTAATTTTAATTTAATATTTGTCTCAGACAATATTGGATGGAACGGCTAGTATTTAATAAATGTATCAAATGACTTAAAATGGCAATTATTTAGAGGGCCTCCAATATTAGTAGTGCACCCCGGCATTCCTAGACATAGATCTGGCACTACTGTTTAGTGCTTGTAGATTAATCCACATACGTCACACCAACCCACCCCACTTCGAAATTTGGTGTTTTCTTGTACGTAACCTTTAGTATGACATTTATATGTATTTGTATGTAACTTGAAATCGAGTTATGACAAAAATAGTAGGGGTGGGCTGGCGAGATATTACTCCAGCCCACCCAGCAATCGAAATTAAAATTTCGCTATACCAATCATTTGTACGCCATTTGTATGGATTTGTATGACTAAATTCAACCCTTAATTTTCAAAACTATCCTTGGGTGGATTGGAGAGATGTCACCCCAACCCGCCTACCACTTGAAATTAAAATTGCAGGCATACATTTTCGACTTCCAAAACGTAGTTCGTCGTAGGTTCTAAGTAATTCGGCTTCTGATTTTCTTGTTTACTTATTAAAAGTATTGAATAACCAACCATTTGGAACTGGTTTTAAATACCCTTTTTAAATTTTCCCACATCCAGTTATTTCTTTTATTTTGTAGGCTTTAAAAAAATATACGGGCTGTGTCATTTAGAAATATCATCAATAGTTTTATTTTAATAAAAATGTAACGATTTGTCTAAAACAAATTTTGCGTTTTCGAAATAAGTAATATTTTTTTTTTTTAATCTTCTTGTTAATTAATTGTTATATTATATTATTATATTTGTTGTGCACCTTTTTATCTGATCATCGAAATACATAAATATTAAAACCATAAATAATTTAAAAAAATATTTATGTATGCATCAAAAAAAATTACTTTAGTTTAGTATATATATAATTTAAAATATAAAAATGTAATCTTAGGTTTTATAGATCTTAAATGTAATCATTCTTAGTCTTTTTTAATTAAAAATACTTGGTAAAATATATTTGCTAAACTACTAAAATTTTAAGCTGAAAATTATTTGTAATTTCAAAAATTTTATATTATAAAATGTATTTACTAAAATTTTTTGAAATTAAAAGAAAGTACGTATACTTAGAAACCTATTTTTTAAAATTTGGGGTTTATTATTATAAAATGTATTTTGAAAGAAACAAAAATTAAAAATTAATTAAATTAAATTCCTAAAACAAAAATCTTTTCTAGAATACTAATACTAACATATAAATATATAAATAAAAGATTGCTCACTTTCAAATTATAACGTGCTGATGCATGGTAGAATCTACTGCGTATATCTCTTCATGGTACACATACTCAAACTTTGTTTTTCCCACTAAATAGAACAATAATCAGATGCATATATATATATATACTATATACACACACAAAAACACTGGCTCATTCGTAAGACAAACAATTAATCGAATGCATTTATGTAAATTATTTTAGTATTTAAAATTAGTCTAAATTGGTTTGTGTATTATTTTAATGTAAATAATATACGCAATATTACACAAATATCGTTATATATTAATTAAATACAATTGACGACGGTGACATTATCATTATCTAATTGTATCCCAAACAAGTCACGGTGTGTGTTTGTTTCAAACATTTTGAAACTGTTTGTTAAAAATAACTTTATTGTGGAAGAGCTGAAGTTTTCCTATATTTTTCTATTATACAAATTTTTGTTGAAGCATGTTATTAGGCTCTCGTGTGTTGTCACGAACGTATGATTTCAAGATTGATTTAAAGTACATTTCGTTAAAATTTTATTTAAATTCAATATCTTGTGATCCTTTTTCATTTTTGAATCTATCAATAATATGGGTAGAACACCGGCTGTACAATCATCAATTGTAATTAAAGCAATTTCACTTCTTCAAGATAATGTTATATACACTGATGATGATGGCAAAAAAAGTAAGTATACCCAATTACATTGTATCTTTTTAAATACCTTCTTTTACTTAAATTAAGTGATAATACTATACTCAAACCCACTTGTATTCTTTTTAGAAATTAAAGCTGCTACTGATTATGTATGGCAAGATATTAGTAAGCATCTAGATGGTCGCATAAGTAAAAATGCGTTACATATTTTTGCTCAACAAAGTTGTCATGGCATAAAAACTATTTTGGAAATAAGTGATGTTTCACATCAAGACGATGTATCGGCTATTGATCAATTGCATGTTCAGTCAAATATTGAATTTAGTCATACAAATCCATAAAAATAGCGTACAAATGATTGGTATAGCGAAATTTTAATTTCGATGGGTGAGGTGACATCTCGCCAGCCCGCCCCTACTATTTTTATCATAACTCGATTTCAAGTTACATATGAATGTCG
Organism: Pentalonia nigronervosa; assembly: GCA_014851325.1. NCBI lineage: Eukaryota > Metazoa > Arthropoda > Insecta > Hemiptera > Aphididae > Pentalonia > Pentalonia nigronervosa. The sequence continues at coordinate 43,679 of JACXSJ010000839.1, read as the reverse complement.
GGGGTGTCATACAAATGCATACAAATGTCATACTAAAAGTTACGTACAATTTAACACCAAATTTCGAAATGGGGTGGGCTGGTGTGACGTACGTGATTGATCCATCCCGTGAACAGCCAATGCGTAAACAGACCAAGTCACGGAAGTTATTTAGATTAGCGTGTTTGAGCCGCGCTGTAACAACAATACATTGTAATGTCGTAATGATAATAATTTTTAGTGATAATAATAATTATAACAATATTAATATTATATTATACAGTTACAAGTAGGTTTAAGAACTAGATGCAAGTATACATTATTATGTTATATACTTATTACTTATTTACAAAACATGATATGAAATATGATTACATTTTGTATACAGGTACAAAGTATTTTTTTCTCTCGTGTCTTTCGTACGACTTACGGAGTTTTTAATTAGATTTCGTGGACTGAAATGTTCGCGTATTTTATTAGCCACATTTGTCGCGATGAAGACGAAGAATGGAGAATATTTTACGCGGCAAGCTAGATGAGTCAGGCAATCGAATACTATACTGTAATAATAATACAATTATATAAAAAATATTTTGTTATGTCAATCGACCTATATCTCGTGGAATAATCTGTAGCTTAACCTCTTGTAATTCTATATTTTTCATCAATCAAATTATATTTGACACGTCCATAATTTTTGAAGACAACGCGTATACAGTGTCAATTTACAATTTTCAAACAAAGGTCTGTATTAATTAGATTAGTCTAATAGTCTGTATTGATTAATTATTAATAATATTATCACTTTATTAAATCTTTAGCTAATACAGGTAAATAATAAATTATTTACTAGGGTAGTTATAACGACTTGTCAACTTATATACAGTACTAGCTGTCCCGCCCGGCGTTACTCATGCTAAATATTTGTTTATTTTATTTTATTTATTTTTTTTTGTTTTTACTTATCATTTTGCGTTGTAAATGATAATACTCTTAAATAACAGTAGACAATAGTAAAGTTAAATTGTAATTGTAAATAATTTATAATTTATAAGAACAAAACACAAACGCGCACAGTTCAGTGATCACAATCGCATTACATTGATGAACTGACGATCGGCGCGCGTTTGGCGTCGGGCGGATCGTAACATGTTTGAGTGTTCGCATATCGATAAGAAGAGTTTTATTATTTTTCAATAACGCAATTTATATAATTGAGCTAGTCGTGGTATAAAGATAATAGTGATCGGTGTTTTTTATACATCTCCCATAATATTAAAACTATTATATTAATTTGTAGTTTATAATTTCGGAAAGTGTTTATTTACGACAGAGTGCGTAAACGATTATAACTGAAATAACGAATAAAATTAAATTTTGAATAATAGATCATTTGTAGGAGTATTTGGTATTTAAATTATTTAAAAGGTACGCTAAAAAACCGTAACCTTCAAATATAGTCCCTCCTCTCCCCCCGACAAAAAAAAAAATGAAAAATCGGGTGACATGGTAACACTCAGGAAGGTATTTGAAACAACTCTGTGAAAAAAAAAATTGGAAAAATGTTAAACAGTGTCGTCACAAAATTGGAACATAAAAAGGCCTGTTCTTTTATATATATATAAGGATAATTTATACTCTTTCATTTGAAATTCGATTTCGGTGCGTCAATTGAACTTTTTCGAAGTTCTGGCAAGGCTGTTAAAGCTTCGTGCTACCGTACATGGTGTGCAAAATCTTTAATTTAAATCACAAATGATGAAGACTGGTGAGTGGAGATGAAAGATTACATATAAATGGGACGTTTTCCGTCGATTATTTACGGGTGGGTAACTGCAGTTATTTTCGTATTTTCATCAATTCGCATCAAACCTATACTAGTTAGGTTATAATAATATAATCTAAAGAATTAGTGGCATCAAACGACAATTGAATCTTTGAAGTCTTTCCGTCTGCTTTTCCTTTTAATATAAGACATTATTATGCTCACTAGTAATGACATTCTCTAAAATCTTTCCTTCTAGGCGTAGTGCTGACTTTTAACCACGAAGCCGAGTCGTATGTGATTTAGTGGTTTCGTAAAATAAGTTCTAATAATCAAACTATCTAAAAACTAAAAGTGATACGTGAATTGTACGCGGTCATTTTATAGATAATTTAATAAATGAAGAACAATCTATATTGTCGTAGGCATAAAAATAAAAGATATAATTATTCAACTAATGTACGATTTTACACACGACGGAACAACGTAACCACGCACGTACGACTGCGAGGTAACGATTTTAGCTCCAATTCGGCAACGCATACACGTACAAGCAATAAGTTCCGCGAAAACTCGTTAGCTAACTTTCGCCATTAATCATATCTACAGATTAATTGTCTGTAAATACTATACTATATTCATTAATTGTATCAAATAAATGTATGTGTTTTTAAAAAGAAAAAATTAATCAAGTTGAGTAAACTCACCCATAGTTGTCACTTGTTGTGAACATAAAATTAATAAAATCATCTTCTCATCAATAATAATAAAAATGTATTTGTGTTCACCTATTTAGTGTTGTATAATATTATATAGGTAATCAATAATTCCAACATAATAATTTTGATTTTTCAACAATTTAAAGGTTCGAAAATATAAGTAGGTATTTAAATAATATTTAAGCATAAATAAGCTTTATTCCCTATAGTAGAAATTTAATCCACTCACTAACAAGAACTTAGTATAAAGAGTAAAACAATTTTATACAGTAATCTCAAAAAAAAAAAGTTTAACGATGTAGTTTTAACGTGACCCATCCAAACTTTTAATAAAATATTGAATAATGATCAATAAAATTGTAATATTGAGTGCGTTTGAAAGTAATTTTAAAATAACTTATAAGCAACTTGTATTAGTCTACAAAACAAATTAATTTATTCGATGAATCAATTGAAAAAATATTTACAAAGCCAATTTAAGTTTCGTTTAAATTGAAAATGAAAAAATAAAAATGTTCTTCAAAAAATTAGAAAATCGCATATTTTAACGACGTTTAAAAAACATATATGTTATTTATATATTACATTTTAAAATCAATTTAAAAAACAATTATTGTCTTAATTTATAAAATAACATTAGTAGTCAGTAAATTTAACTATTGATAAATGTTTAAATCAGTAATTGACTATAAAAACCAAATTGATTTTGCTACAATGTAACTTAATTGTACTCTGTATTATAATAATATGTATCAGTGATCTTATTTTTTCAATTTGTATAACTTTTTATTGATTTTTAATAAGAAAACTAGATAATAGGTTTGATAAACTATTAATAATATTAAGTGCTAATTATATAAGCAACGTCTTAAAATCCTAAATACAAATCAAACACGAAATTAGATCGCAGTAGAAGGCATGATACTTCGGAAATATTTATCCATCAGTTTCCAACATGCAATTTTGAAAAAAAATCTTTGATAGTTTATATAATACATTTTTATATTATGTTGATTTTTTATTTATTTATTTATAATTTTTTTTCTGAATTTTTATGCGTTTTAAAATCACTTTGAAGTGATCTAAAGGTATTAGTCATTTTATATACTCCGTATTATGCATTCATTATTTTTGCATATTTAAACAAAAATGTTATTTTTAAAGCACACATATTTTAGGAGTATATACAATACAATATAAAAATATTATTTTATAAAATCAAAGTGGTGCAGCAATAAATTTAAAAATTAAAATGCATTAAGGATGCGTTTTTTAATTTAACTTTGTTATATCTATAATTGATAATTTCAAGTTTGAAAATATTTGTTAAATATGATAAAATACAGAAATTTATATAAAATTAATAATAGTTAATTTACAATAATATGTGCATGTATCTTAATCCGGTCTAGAACAGTGTAGGTATCTACGAAATAGTGCTAACGTCGGTTCAAATTCCAAACACTACAAACTGTTTTTATTGTTTCTTTAGGTATTGAAAATTAGAACCAGAATAATTCCAATCTCATGCTCAGCCTAAATAACATAATTATTCATTATCAAATAAGTAGGTACTAGCAATTGTTATTTTAGCATATTAATGTGCTAACGCTAGCAATTTTAACTTGGTAACTTGAACACATTAAAATTAAAAAATATAAATTATTGCAGGTTACCTACACATCTAGTTTTAATTACATAAATTATGTGTGAAAAGTGTTAAAAACAGGAAATGATGTTGTCTTGTTTCATAATTTTATTATTGTATGTGTTTTTTATATTTTTTCCTTTTTTTATTTTAATGACTTAATGTATTAAACAGCCCTCACCATGTACTCAGTAATACAACCTTGGAAATTTTTACCAGTTACTTTAATATACTACACGCTTTAATCTCGATTTAGTGTGTTTCATTATTACTTATTATAATATTTAAATTATTGTACATTTTTAACTAAAGAAATAATATTATGTTTACAATTACGTATTATGAATGTGCCTGTGAGTATTTTCGACCTAACAAAAAATTACAATACCCTTTGGACATACATATACAAAAATAGGTACAAAAAATTTTAAAAAATTTTTTATTCAATTTATAACATTTTGAATTCATAGATTTTATAGTGCAAATAAAATAGTTTTATTGATATAACATGTTTTATAGTTTTGAATGATATAAGTGGAAGATACTGTTCATTCTATCATTTTATGGGATTAAAGTTTTTTATTCGACATTTTTGTACATATTCATAATTATTTTAAACAGACTTTTCGTTGAATAAAAACTTATTTATATATTGTTTTATTAAATTATTTGCCAACTGTCATAATACATAGATACAAATTACAATAGAAAATAACATATTACAACTATAACGAAATTATAATTATTTATATTATATTGGCCATTGGGTAATTGTTTAATTTAAAAGTTGACATTTCTGACAATATTTTTTTAAACAAAGTTTATTTGAAATGCGTATTTTATTATACTATACGATCAGCTTTAAGAGTAGTTGCAGTTTTTTAACTGTCATTTAACTCTGGTTTAGAGTTATCAAATCATCATGATTCATGATACATACGCTATCGTGTATATATGTATGACATTTTTTAGTTCTGCATTTCATCCTGCCTTGATTATTTTACAATTTACTTTGGTTAACGAGATAACACGTCCCAAGAGGATTTTAAAATTCTCCGATGCTTTCGAGCATTATTTTTACTCAAATGTTATCGTAACAGTGTAGCACTGATTTAAAATTAAAGAGTAACGTGAATTTAATAATATATAGTGTACTTAGGGTTGTTTAGATACTATAAAAACTAACTATAAATTTTAAATTTCTCAATTGTATATTGCGATTAAATTTAATTACCGTTTTATCGTGTTCTTTATTTATTTGTATTAATTACATCACACATTTATACACATGTCTATATTATATTGATAACATATTATAAGATGTATCGTCATAAATAAAACTACATATTCGTCTGTTAGTATAGGTCCGGTTTTCCTGCCAAAATACATTTATGTTATAATGTTAATACTTAATACAAATCAAGACGCATTCATGTTATCATTTTTTGACTACAAGTATGACAAAAAAACTATAAAACGTAATTTAGTATGTTTCGTTTATATCGTTCAAACAATATTTTGAGTATTTATTGTACAGGAATACAATATTGACGCATTATCGACTGAATACAAGTATCTATTATACGCCGTACCTAGCTATAAGATATTAACATAATTTATAATTTCAAAGAGAAACACATATTGTAATGATAAATTGATTAATTATTACGGAAACTACTGGATCAATTAATTTAATTAATTCGGTACATTATCGTTTACAAACAAATGTACGCACACATAATATTTGAGTTATTGTTGTTACAGAAAGACTACATGGACTCTAATCCACAATTCTACACTTACCATATACATACCGCGTGACAAAGCATTTCTATCGAAAACCCACCCGTGTAACAAATTGACGACGTCGAGAGGCGAATATAGTACAGGTATAGAGTTGTAGAAGATTAAAACTTGTGTAACATTTTTTATTCACGATGTGCGAAAAACTTCAATGAAATTTCAGTTGTAAAGTTTTGTTGCCTGCAGACGTATACGCTCGTGTGTAGGTACCTATACCGTCTTCGTATTTGGACAAATCATAATAACTATTTGAGTTGTGTGTATATATTATATACGTGTAACGCGTTTAATATAACAATGACAATAATGTAAAACGTCAAAATCGAAATATCGTGTCTCTCGTGGGCAAAAAAAAAAAAAATTATTGTCTGTACAAAAATCGAACACGACTGTATCATTATATTACTATACATAATATCGCGTAATACGTACTATAGCAATTGACAATGTGACTGTACCTATATAATACAATTAAACAGAAGACTCGCAAACTACCATTGATACACTAATACTATAATATAATATAATCAATTTAAAATACCTACGAAATTTCGATCGGAAACGGTAATTTTCTTTCGGACCGATGTGTCGCTGCAGCGGACTAGGTATTATATTTCCATCGCGTGGAATAATAAAACGCTATGCTGTTATAATGTTACAGTCATTGTCCCGAGTCGGCGTGGCCTTTACATCGCAAGTAAGTATGCATATAATACCTGTGCATAAAGAGACAAGACAATGGACGCGAATCGGTCGCCGTATTATACCGTGTCAGGTCACACTCGGAGCAATAAAAACAACTACAAAAAAAAAAAAAAAAACACACACAAAATCTCTACGACGCGTATAGCGTATACGGAGCGGTGCGCGTCGCCACTGGCCATTTTCTCCGGGTCGACAGTTCCCCGTTGAAAACCGAGACCGGTCGTCCCGTACAACATTAGCTGATATTAATGTGTCAAAAATACGTATTACAATAATAATATTTACAGCGTGGCCACCGTGCCCGTATATTACAAGCGAAAAATAACACATTGCGAACGCGCCACTATTGTCGTCGTATAATTATGACGACTGAGTTTATAATATTATTAAAATATCATCCAAGGCCCGCCGAGTCGTGTCAGTCGGAGTGTTAGTTACGCATAATGTGTAATACCGCCGCCGCTGCCGTCGCATTATTTTATATCGTAAAATTATTATGGCTTCAAAATAATAATAATTATAATAAAATCGCGTTAATATAATATCGTATAACTTTATTAATATAAAGATAATTTTCTGCGCCACAATAATAATAATATACCGAGTTCCGATTCTAATAATTCCGTTTATTTTATTATTTTTTTTTTGCAAAACTCATCTTTGTAGCACACGCCGTCGATCCTCGCACGCAAATACAGGTAAACACACGATATACTTATTATTATGTATTACTATTACTTACGAAACATATATTATATTTTATCGCAATGCTGTAAGTACATGAAAATATTACGATTGCTTGATTTGGCGACGACAGTATCACCAATATATTTTAACTCGCTTAGGTGGTTGTCACACGTGGTGAGGAGGCGGTTACGAAGCCTCCTTACAACGGTTGATCAGCCATCCTGATCGGTTTTGGGTGAAGCCATTTACCTATGTTTAGTTAAACATATCTTAATTTATAATTCAACACGGTCAACACCTGCAGGTAATGTTTAAATATTGTACGAGCACTCCAAAAGTCAAAACCTAGATATATGTCAACATATGACTATAGGTGGAGATTGCGGATAATGATATTTACGATTTTGACTTTTTATGAATTATATAATTTATATTTATAAGCCGACACTCCATTATACTTAACTACTAGCTGTCCTGCCGGGCGTTAGACGCCAAAGATTTGTTATTTTAACTATAGGTTCTCTATTGTATAATATGTATCTCTATGTACACGTATGTAAGTTCTATACTCTTACCATTTGGGCCTTACTGGAGTGTAAATGTGTAATTTCATATGATAATTATATATATAATACAATAAAGAAAATACAATTATTTAAAACATTTTTCATGGTTATGTGAATTTATTATTGTATTTAAAATATTGTGTAAGCTTAAATAAACAATTTTGACTAAATCTCCACCAATAGGTACGCCTGCTTTGACCCATAAGCCATATCAACGATATATACAGCGTAAACTGTAAACGAAATAACAATAATACGATATAACATAGTAATATACCAATATATACCATAACAGTTTTCATTAGTAATCTTATATAACAATTTATAAAGCAAAAAATTCAGTGATTGTCGTCACACTTCAACGTCCGTTCTAAAATTCTACGTTGAGCTATAAAATATTTTTTACTAAATAATAATATTAATTATATTTTATTTTAATATTTATTCCTTCGTTAGACTTGCTGTAGAATTTAATTTAAAAACGTAATATTTCAAATAAATTCAATAAAAACACAATTTATTTTTCTATTAACAACCGTTAGAAAATCGTTTTTTCATCTTCAATATTGTTTTGTTAAAAACAGTTACAGTTATTTATAAGTTTTAAATAAAATTCACTGTACTAAATTTATTATTTATTCGTCATCATTGAATTCCAAAAAAATGTAATTGGAATATAATAATGTATTCACAAGATTATGAAATTGTTAAATCATCAAGTGGTGTATGACAATCATTTTTGTTATCTGTACAAATATTGTGCAAAATGTACATTACCAATAATTATTCATATAAAATAAATATTTATATGTAGCTATTACTGTTATTATGCAATATAAGTATTATTTTACTGTGTACCTATTTGTATAACATAAATAATAATTCATAATTTCATTATTTCATAATCTAATAATTTCATGATCATATTATATTATTCCACGATCAATGCTGCAGTGGTGGTTTTGAGGGCGTGATGAGGGAAATCGCTCTCCTCCGAACCTGGAATTTTGTTAATTCCTTTTAATATTTTAAAAAGACGATATAAATCGTTTGTAATGACGTTCAAGGGATCAGAAATAATAAATTTAAAAAAAAAGTTATTTCAAAAGTATATTACGCATTATATTATCATATATTAATTACAAATTTTTGACTCTATAATATTATGTAAAATATTTAAAAGTGAAATAATGGATTTTCATTACATATACTATTATTATTTATTAGATATTTAAATAAGAAACGTAAAAGTATCTCTTATGTGTAATATAAGTGTCAAATGTACCTCTTCATTGAGTGGATCGCTGTAATCACAAGTTAGTATAATATCATATATAATGATAGTAGTTTTAAAAAAAAAATTGTATTATTTAAGAAAAATTGATAGCACCTGGATAGGTTTTGTCAATTGCCATTATATCATATGCATTACGTGCTGTAGAAAGGTGTATTTCGTCCATGGTAAAGGCTTAAGAAATATTTATGTACTTCAGAGTTCAAGCATGTCTATATAAAGCTCACCGTACACTGAACGGTTCTACACGTCAACAAATATGTTCGTTTACGTGGTTGAGGAACTTAAGTTATTTACCTTTGAACACTTACTAATGTATAAGAAATATTTAGTTATATAGTACATAGTACATTTTGATGTCTGAAGAATATTTATTTATTTATTTTTACGGATTTATTTTATATAATTGTTAATACTTACAAATGTGTTATTAAAATTGCATTTAATTTCAAAAAAAAAAAAACAAAAATAATTAGCTGTTTGTAGCTTACTTTAAGAATAAGTGAATTCTAAATTTTTATCTTTGAAAAGTTTAAAAGTAGGTACAAAGCATAATATTTTATATTATACCTATATTATGCACATGCCATAATTTTAATAATAAAACATTATCATTTTTATCAAAACCTTTTCGAACAATGCATTTATCTTGCAGTTTAAATTCCATCAATAAATTTACATTTTATAACAAAACTATAACGAAATGTCAAAAAATTTCAATATATTTTTTTTAACTAATACCGGCTATAATTCATTTGTGGACATTTACCTTTTTTACAACTCATTTGCGCGCAATTTACGAACAATTAAAACCTTTTTTCAAAGAAATATAATCACGTATAGGGTGTACATAATCTGCTTTACCTTCAAATTTTCGAATTGGTCACTACTGATGATGGAAAATTATTATATCAAACAACATTTTTTTTCAGCCTTTATAAGGCTTAGGACTTTCTGATATTCTGATTTCATAGACTGGCGGGTTTAAAAATGTTGTTTGAGCTATTTATAATAGCACTGCAACTTCTTTATTAGCAAAAAAGTATTCAAAATGTTGTTAAATTACAATAAATTCAATCATTTTTTAAAAATAAATCATTAAAATTTAAGTGCATATTTAATATTTATTGGTACGCGTTTGCACTAAAAATGTTAAAAGATCAATTTTTTTGGATTTGTAATAAATTTTTTCATATAATTTTATTTTTTTAATATTTATTTTCTACGGGTATTTTCATTTTTTTTTTTTTTTTTAATGAACTAATTCTTAAATCAGTATCAAATTGAATTTCTAATAGTATTTGAATGATTTGATGAATGTAAAGATAAGAAGAATACAATTGACTATTAAAGTGCATGTGAAAGTTTTCAGCTCCGTTCGTTGTTCTCGGACTATTGTCTAGTTAGTTCACTAGCTAATAATTCTGGTCCAAAATCAGCATCAAAATCAATATAATTTTTTAATATTTAGTTTGGAAAATCCATTCTTATAATGCGAGAAACTACATCTCAGTAAATGCATCCGGAACGCCATTAGAATTTAAATAAATTAAACAGAAAAAGTCTTTAAGCCACCTTCCATATTTTTTAGAATCATTTTTGGAGTATTCTCTTAATAAACTATTTTTTTTTCAAACGCTAGAATTAACTTTGTCCTAAATAGAATGAACAATATACTATTTTATATTGCGGAAAACTCTGAAAAACAGCAATGTGTACAACTTTTTCAAAATCTGCATGAAATAAATTTTACACTTAAGTTTTTTCCTATTAACTACATTGACAAGTTCATTATGGTTTTCCACATAAACACGTATGTTAATACATACTTAATTATTTTTCGAAAATAATATACTATAGGTAAATAATAATTTGTATAAACATAAATTGTATACAATTGCTTGAAATGCTTTGATACATACGTAAAAGTTCCGTCACCAAATACGTGTTCATTATCATAAAGCACTTTCAAGTTATTCTTACAGATAAATAAAATAACAGAATTATCGTCACTTGAAAAACAAAATTGATTACTTCTATGCAGCAACGTTTGTTTCATTTCTAAAAATTACTTTAAAGATTTGTCAAAGTTTAATGGTAGTGTGGGAAAATGTTTTTTTGTACGTAATATATTGAACGACGGATCAGTTTCAATTCACCAAGATCCATGTTCTCAGAAACATCAGTATTTTTAATTCTTGACGTATTAATTTGTTTGAATGGGTATGCAGATCATTATCTGTCTTTCTTTTCAATGACATTACAATTTGTCTTGATATAACCTAATTTGAATATACATCATGGTTATGCTTCGGACATTCAGATTGGTCGACAATCTGGTCATTATTATTTACAATAACACTAGCATTACAAACTTTATTACTACACCGAAGATTGAAATTTCCATTTTTCGATTGCCTATACTCTCGAAATTTGAAATTATTCAACTTTTTACAACGCTTTTCTCTCTGTGTTAAACAAATAGCGTTCATTATTATTAGACCATAATTTGAGACTAAACTAAAATCTATAAAAGATTTGTAATAAGGTTTATCAATTGTCGCTGGAAATGTTTAACAGAATAGTATAAGATTAGAAATATAGCAGAAATATAGCAATAAAGATTAAAGCTTGTCCCACACGACTCGTATACTTGGCGAGTGTTACTGATAGAAAAAAACTGATGGGAAACCACAATTGAAAAGAAATCGTTATGGTATAAGACCACACGGTCCTATCTAAGACACCCTTTACACCCAAAACTGTACCTACAAGCTGTTTTTCATTGTTCATTATTTTGTGCGCAAACGAATTGTTGTAAATTTAAAAATATATTAATATGTGTTCAAACAAGTCTCCAACACTAATTAATCCACCCATTCAATCTTTATTTTCAATTTTTTGAAACGAAATAAAAATACCAATAATAATAAAACGTATTTATGCAATAACGCTACTTCGAAAGTCTAAAAACAATATTAGTTATTATTTTTATTAGTTTTATTTATAATAAAAAATAGAAATATATTGTTGTCTATCTGTACACCAATTTAAAAATACTATGTCAATTAAATAAAAAATAATTTTCACATTTAAAAAAGGTGCCACATTTCAAAAAAGTTTTAATTTAACCAGATAAAAATGTAATATATTTTTAGTAACTCTATGAGCAGAAATGATAGTGATATTGTAGTTTACCAGTAGGCTTTACGCGAGAGAAAGTCTGAAGGCTTTAAGTTTAAACATTTTCTCATCACTGTTGATTTTTTCTTATATATAGCTGAATGTTATATTCATTATTAATGTAATCAGGTATTTAACTATGTACACGGTGCCGTAAAATAAAATTGTACATATGTTTGTACCTAGCTAGTATAATAATAATAATAATATTTATTCAGTAGGTTAGTATAGGAACATTGACGGTTTTGCATTGGAGTTTCTGCTATAAGAAGGACACACGAGAATAAACAATACCAGTGCACACACGATTATAATGAAATGTAGAAATAAATGTTTTAAGTTTCCAACACAAGAATAAAATGCGAACAGCTATCCGAAATACCGCATATGCCACATCCCATGTGGGGCACCAGTCTCACTTCGGCCACCTTGGTAGCGTACAATATATATATTGTAGTGGAACCTATATTATTTATTTAAATTTAAACGTGACAACTCAACCGCATTCCAAAAACAACGATTCTCGGTGGATCTCGGTGAAGTATAAGTTATAACTTCAAGTTAAATATAAAAACAAACATTCACGGAATATTTTCACGTCAAAAAATGTTTCATGACTTTCGATATCAACAATTTATATTTGCATTAAAATCTTCAAATTGTGAATTTTTCAAAAACAGACGTGTAAACGAAATGCATTTCAATTTATTAAAATATTAATAAAAGCACACGCTAACATCTAGTATAAGTTTTCAAATTTATTATAGTGAATACATTTCGTTTCTTCGACTAGTGCTGCATGGTGTATACAAAATCATGTGTTTATGTTTTTGAACTAATTTCATGACAACTCAAGTAAACAACAATAAAAAGTGGAAGTAACATAGGATTTTTAATAAATTTATTTGTAATCATAAACTATCAACTATATTTAAATGTTTGACTTTTTCAGATTATACATTAATTATTCTGTTTTAGAACTTATAGATAGGAATATTATTTTTATGCTTAATAAAATAGCAAGAATATATAAAATTAAAATCAATTTTTAATCTTGTTGATTTTACAAAATAATTGGCTCTCCCAATGAAATCGGTAAAATCAAAAAAATCGGTCTACCAATGAACGTGGTCTTTTGTTATAATAATTATAGTATGCGGTACACAAAAAAAATATGTATGAATTAAAAAAAATAAAAAATAATTTGAAAAAAATAAAAATTTTAATATATTGAAAAATTTGAAAAATTACATAAATTATAAATAACACTTTTATGCATTTTATAAAAAAAAAGCTGTTTGAACAAGTTGATTTTCAAAAATAAAAAAATACCGATTTGCAAATTCTAAAAACTTATTTGCAATTAATTTGCAAAACATTATAACACCGATAAATTCAGGGGGCTGGCAATAAAATATTGATTTGGAAATCGTAAAAACTAATTTGCAATTATTTTTAATTATTTGCATTAAATTTTAAATATTGACCTTTTTTTTGAATTGATCGGATAAAGTCGGAGAATAAGCAAAAAAACTTGTAAAAATCTCCAAAATAAAAATATTGATTCGCAATTTCTAAAAACCAATTTTTAATTATTTTTATTTAATTTTCAAAATATTGACAAATTTTTCGAATCGATGAAACAAAGTCAGGGAGTCAACTCCACGGACATCAAAATATTAATAGACTGTATACTTTACTTATATATAAATAGTTAGGTACCTCATAAGTGCACAAAACGGCAGTAGACTACAAATTGGGAGGTAACAAAATTATTTTTAATTGGTAAGAATAATGTAAACAATATATAGGTAATATACTTAATTACAATAAAAACGTGGTACTCGCATCATTAAGATTTAACTATTTAAGGCCAACAAATAATTAAAATTTGTGGGTAAAAGTACTTTATAAAATATGTAAATTAAAATTATAATATATACCAAATTAATTTGAATTAATTAACTATATTATCTAGATAAACAAAAATTAACCTTTAGAGTATAATAATAATGGGAAATGCGTCAAAAAATCATGTTTTGCTCCATATAGTTTGTATGATCAATTATAGTTGATTAAGCTTAAGCTACTATATTTTACGTGTTAAGTAAAAATTATTAACATATTGCAAAAAAAAATTAATATTCATAATAATTCCGGAAATATTTAACCATTATAATGAATAATTATTCAAACTTAAAATAAATTATTTATTTTAGTTGTACAATTATTCCCGTCAATCAGATAGCATTTCTTTAGCCTTCAAAAAAAAAACAAAAACGGGGCTATAAAAGAGGGCTTTAAGTACAAAACAAAAAGACTTAAGGTACAAATAGATACAAACGAAGTACAATTGATTAGTACCATTTGCGTTCCGAAATTCCAAAGTGAGGGCTGGAGAAATGGATCTAAATTATTTTGTAGCTAAAAATATATAAAATATTCAATTTCATACCTAAGGATTGAACATTTAAAATAATCATTGAATTCAAATTTAAGACATCTATTACAGTGACCCACTCAATACCTACTGAACATGATTTTGTCGTTGTTACTTTTTTGTTTTATTAATTTATTACTTTCGTACTATTATTTGTAATAAAAACAACTTGAGACATTCTTACAAACATAATAGTATTTTATAGTAAATCTACTTTTATAGTTTCTAAAATTAAAAAACTGAAATTTCAAGCTGATAATTCTATAAGGAATGTAGTCAATGTACAATGCAACTCTTGTGAAGAATATGCTAAATAATTAAAATGTAAAATGGAAACAAAATACAGTAAAGTAAAAAAAAAATATTTTATACTGTTTTAGTGTCATATTATCATTATTTTATACCATCATATTATCACGGGAGAGACACTTTTCGACCAAAATCGTATCCTCCTTTTTCGGCCGATTCACTTTTCAACCAAAACAAAAAGTTTAATAAATAGCATAATTACTTGAATACATAGAAAACATATTATAGACAATTATTAAAAATATAAATTATATAAAAAGTGTGTAATAATATGTGAATAGATAATAATAATATATAATTTTTGTCAATAATTATTAAATGTACTTAATATAGAAAACTGTTTACCTAACAATACGTGTAACGATCAGTCTTTGTATTTATAATTATACATATATATTTATAATCTATGTATGGTAGTTGCCATCACAATCAAACTCGACGACCACCGATCAAATCATTAATGACAAATTAATAATTATATTGAAAACAATAAATTATATACTAATATTATTATTTATTTATATATTATACACATTTTATATAGCTTATATATTTAATAATTTTTTATAATATGTTTGTTATTGTATTAATTATTAATACAATCATATAAAATGTTTATATTTCTATATATTATTTATTAAATTTTTTGTTTTGAACGAAAAGAGTAGGGTATTATTTTGGTCGAAAAAAGTTATGCCTCATATCAGAGTAGGGAGTTTTTCGAATGAAATTTTATTTAGATAACATTTTATTCGAATAACTATCTAAATAAAATTTTGCTTAACTCTGCCCCATATCATATACATTTACAATTTGAATCTAAACTCACTATTCCAGAGATTTTAAATAATTGAATACATTTTTTTGCTATTTTATACAGACAAAATATACATTTCGTTATTAATTGTAAGTGGTCAGATCTACTGTAGAATATACAGATAATATACAGCAGTGTATTAACGTAGAGGTATCTTGAAATTAACGTCAAATAATTTAAAGTAAAATTACTATATTTTTTACATTAATATTTTGATACTCAACTAGAACCCCAACTCTATTTCCACCACAATCAAATGTATCATCACCGCCAATCTTTTCAACAAGATATAACTATAATACATATTACCTAATATTTAAGAATTCTAGCACTAACTTGTAGATTGTTATATTTTCTATATCATCAAATGGCTTCTGTTGCAGTGGGTTCAATTAATAAAAATATTTTACTCTTATCAATATGTTTACATACCTGTTGTGTGCTTTTAACAAAATTATTTTTCTTTAAGCCTTATATACTTTGTATATAACTTTGTAACGACTATCTTAAAATAATTATCAAGATACGAGATATCTCTCGTAAATCAAATCCGATAAATTAAAACAATAGAAATATTTTTGTACATATTTTTTTGTTAAAATAAATATATGATATTTCAATATTAACATATTGGCAAAAGCGCTAAAAGCACATATCAAATGACATAACCTGTATGCATCAATGTGTTATTCAAACTTACTGGCTAACCAGTGTATAAATATATCATTAAGTTTTACTGTTTCAATTTCTAACTTTTGAAACGTAACCGTATTTATTTTATGATCAAACTTTGGCTATTATATCTACCTGTTCTACCCCAATATCTGCAACAATACGAGTATACTGCAACCGAAGCCTATCTATTCAATCTAACAGGTATAGCTTGAATTCAACATTTAACCAAATATTATTATCATTACGTTTTTCCTTGTTAATTAAGATCTTGATTAAACTCCGTGTTCATTACTTGTTATTGCTGTTATTGCTTGAACACAAATAATAATTATTTGTCCTTACGTCTCCTTAAAATGTGGTTAAGTATCTGATTAGGAGAGAAGAGGTTAACAGACCTGTTATGTACTGCTTGTAAATAAATACAATTATTAGAAAAAAAACCGTTATTGACACCACATAGTAAGAAATTAAATGTAAATTTGATTCATTAAACATAATTCGATTAAATAAAAGAGTATATATAATCGTAAAAACGTTTAAAGTTTAGATAAGTGGAGTGATGAATTGCAAATTTTGAAGTGGTACAACACTTTCCTCTACTTATCTAAATACACTTATTGGTAAAAAAAACTATTCGATATTCATTATTCATCAACATTTGTATGAAATTATTTTTCTCAAACTATAAAATTAAAAATATAAAAGATAGTAAAATGTTATAATTGTGTGTATCTACTGTGTGTAAATGTCGAAAAAAGTAACAATACTTTTTGAAGTAAGCAATAAGCAGGATAGGGCATAGGTCACTACTACAAGAATCGCCAGATTTACAGTACGCACAAATGTTAAAAATGGGATAAAACATTTTGGGAATTACAATTATGAAAAGATAATACAATTTTTTTTTTTTTTTTTTGAACAAATTGGTGCGTGCATTGCATTTCTATGGAAAACTGACAAACAGTTCTGAAAACCTACCTAATTAGACGACGCATTCCAAACCCATAATTGGAATAAAACACTTTTGAATCACTTTTTCAATGCTTAATTTTTTTTTAAAATAAATTACATCTTGCGGTCGAGTCGTACTTATTTATAATAATTTTATGACATCATGCGTCATTCAATATGCTTACTACCGCTAATTTGTTGACATAGTTTGATTCTTACCATAACCCAGCCGGCAACAACTACTCAATATTTATCACTATATTACATTTGAAATGGCATAATTTTTCAAGAGTATTGATTGCCCCTCATTTGAAGATGAATATTTCGGTGTAATAAATTATTTTTACCTTTAGTTTCTATACTTTATGATATTGGTCTTTTATGAAACGCCAGAGTCCCCTAATAAATAGAGAATATGCATGGGTTACGGATTGATAAAATATTACTATTTACATAGTCGTGTTGTGAGTATAACACATTTTCTCCTAACATATGTCACCATTCCCGATGATTCAGTTAAATGTTGCTTTATCACGTATAGTTAAACCACAACATTTGCTTTCTAAAATTCCACTAGGACGATTCAAACATATTACACAATCCAAAAACCCAAGGGCTCTGAACTCATTTTTCATAATCTCTTACAATTTTTAATTTGTCATCTCCTCTAAAGCTAGACCTGGACATTTGTGGCTAAACATCTCAACGATAGAGAGACCTCTGTAGTGGTGTTTTCTTTTTCCTCGGAACGAGGATTCGTTAATTTGGATATTTTCCCTACCTCCTCCAATTTTTCCCCCTTTATTGAAATCTACATTTTGTATAAATTATACCAACCAA
Organism: Pentalonia nigronervosa; assembly: GCA_014851325.1. Classification (NCBI taxonomy): domain Eukaryota; kingdom Metazoa; phylum Arthropoda; class Insecta; order Hemiptera; family Aphididae; genus Pentalonia; species Pentalonia nigronervosa. Next base: position 25,298 of record JACXSJ010000839.1, on the reverse strand, counting down.
TAACCATTGGAAGACCGACCAGTAAATAATACTGTTTGCATTGTTGGTAAAAGTTAAATTCATAGAACATTATATCGACTCGACTATTTCATAACTCTAGAAAACTTTTATTGGCTTTACTAAAAAAATGATTCTTTTGGTTGTTGAAAATTATGTTTGGCCATTTTTTCGATACATTTAAGATATAGGTATAGTTTTGTTCAATTCACCACAATAGTCTCACGTTTCCTATTTTTTTTTAACATATCCTCCGAGTTCACTGTTACATATTACTTCTTTATCGTTTTTTATTTTTGAACACTTCGTTTAAACTGGAAACTTATTGCAGTGTTTTAGAAATTTCACACAATCGTGTTCGTTATAAATAATATCACAATATAATTCACTCATTGTAGTAAAACTAATTTCTTCGACAATAAAATAATATTTTAAAACCACAAAATTTTATACACATTACTACACTTACTATATATTATAATCACAAAGATATAATTCACAGACTAAAACAAAATTATTTGATAGGTATACTCGCATAATACTCGCAGAAAATCGGGGGGAAGGGTCTTGCCCCCAAATATCCTATTAGCCCCTCTCTCACCCGAAAAAAAAACCAGACTGTTTTTTAATTGTGTGGAATCGAACCTCTCCCCCTCCATCCTGCTCATATAGATGTTAAAAATATTAGCTTCCTTTGAAATTTTAATGGATTTTCTACTACGAGTATTCATAATAGGGCCAGAGTTCTTAAGAAGTACTAAAAATATTTCAAACTGATCAAACGAGTATAACAAGCAGACAAGACACCGGCACCGTAGTAGTAAGCCAGAGCTATAAATTTCCATCAATACCACCACAAAACGTTCAAAACAGAGGTAGATTACATATTATTATTATCGTTATCGTTATGATCGTTCAAAGGCCGGCAACGCACTAGCGTTGTTTTGCCGCATTAAAAAAAAAAAAAAATAACGCGCGGTAAAACCGTCGAACAGCACACGATCGTTACTTTACTCAAGCGCGCCCCGCGCGTTATTATGTTCTTATCGTTAGTTATCGTTGTTTACGCATAACGTTCGCCGAAATAGTCAGCGCAGGCGGGCGGAACGTCGTGCGCTGGGGCGGCGGAGGGGATATCGCCGAGCCGGTCTACCTTGAGAAATCGCGCGGCCGCCGGTGTTCGCCCAGCACGTTCAATCGCGTCGATGTAGTGCGCGCGGCCGGATGACATGCAGCCGGCGACGCAACGTTCATCGGGCGTGTTGAAACTGGGCCGGTACATCGTGCGGTGTCTGACGGCCCAGCCGGACATCTGGCTGTTGTTCTTGTACAAGTGCGGTCAGCTGGTGGCGGTCAACCTGCACGACCCGGTGGCGAGGAGCGTGGGCATCCTGGACGAACTGTTCCAGGCGCAACAGGGATTGCCGCCGTCGCCGGAACAGCAGCGAGAACGGCGCGAGTCGCGGGACCGTGCCGGCCTACCGGTGACCATAGGATCTCTGCCGTCGTCGCCGCGGTCGCCGGCTGACGGCCGAATACAGTCGCCCCAGTCGCCATGGGTCGCGCCGCCGTCGCCCGCGTCGGTGTCGTCGTCGTCGCCGGACAACGATCAGTACCGGGGCATGGACGAGGACGACACGGATGACGGGTACAGCGACTCGGACGACGAGCCGTTCGCCTACATGACCGGCCGCCGGTTCTCTCGCGCCCCGTCCACCGGCGAATCGCAGAGCCGTCGCAGCAGTTCCGGTTGCGGTAGCAGTTACATCAGCGGCGCCAACAGCCGCCGGAGCAGCGTGGCCGCCGGCCGCCGGCGCAACAGCTGCACCGACATCGCCGAAGACGCCGGGAGTTGCAGAGGTACGTTGCGATTGCAGTTATAGTTGACGCCGCGGGGACTATACGTCATAATGACGTCGTCGTTTGCCGATTGCAAGCCGCAGTACGCGCATTTACTCGGCCCTGTCGATGATGCCCTTTGCGTTTCGTACAGTGGTCGTCGATAAAACGCCTTTCCAACACAAACGATAACTTTTTGATAATAATTTTAAACACATTGTTTAATGACAAAAACGTTTTGTTTCTAAATTTTAACTCCTCTTATCTATGTAATATAATGTATATATTAATACATGATATTTAAACGACATTACGAGCAAGTACTTGAATATTAATTGTGTTGAATAATCTTCTGAATTTCCAACTGCTACAACGTTTTTAATTTTAAAAAAATGTCAATAATCTTTTTCATTGAGTACGCATTTAATTTCATTTGCATTAAATAAAAAACCATTATATTTAATCATTAACACGATGTAATGTCATTTAAATAATAATCGAGCAGCCCTATAATTATCGCGTTGGCTACTGAAAAATAATTTTGCATAAAAAATAAAAATATGATAATATCGAATTGATTGAGTTGGATCTCGGTTCGGTGATGGGCGGCGTGTGTGTAGATTGTAAAACTGGAAAATCATTTTGAAACATTCGAGAAGATCGGCACAGCTCTTTATAGGTCGTCGTCGTACTGCCGAAATTACTTATTAATATTTTACAACAATAGTAGTAGTATTCTTCCTATCGAAAACTGTACTCAACTTTAAGGTTCGACGCATCGCCGCCACGCCGGCAATAGATATATACGTTAACACGGAATCGACGACATTTATTCCTCTCGTCGCGTATTATATTAAAGTATAATAATATAATAATATTAAAGTATTATAGTAAAGCGATGTCAATAAAACATCATTGTATAGAAGCGAAAAATTCCACCATATCATCGATACCTATTATTATATATTTTATAGTTGGTCCGTTACTAGTATTATTGTCATGACTGTTATTATTCTCAGCGCACATCAAAATGCGTATGTAACCCGTGTGCGACTATTGATAGACAATAATCGATAGGCGACCATATTTTTAAAGACCCGAAAACAGACCAGTAGGTCACACGCAATATATATTATGTTGTGTTAAAATACACGATGATTTTATCTACACATCTATTGTTGTATATAATGATAATATTATAATATTATGCACGTAATAATATTATACGACGAGTTTTAAATTGTTGCCGAAGTAGATTGCATTGTTTAATTGTTTGCAACGCTTAGTGCAGTTAGTGGTAAACATGTTTGTGTGTGTGTGTGTATATATATATATATATATATATATATATATATATATATATAATACATTAATTCTACCATTTGTACATAAACTACCTACGTTTTCGGGAATACCTACAATGAAATAATAATGAATGAAAAAAAAATAATGCAATGAAGATTTTTAGTAAAACAATTTGTTTATTGCGGCGTATTATTCGTTTAAAATATGTCTGTTCGGATGATCGTTCATCCCTGCAGTTGATAGCCCCTTCCAATTTTCTAGCACTGTGCCTCACATATCTCATTAATCCTTAACGGTCGTAGGCATGCAGCATCGTATACATTGTTTTAAAAGTATTTTTATGAATCATAAAACTGTATATTATTATATTATTAAAATCCACATTATCTTAACAAATCTATAAAATCCATTCAATTTATGCAGTCAAGAACTTTGTATTAATAACAAATAATAACCTATGTGGGTACATAAAACAGAGGTATTTTTATGATAAAATATAAACTAACCAATATTTATCTTTTATTATTTATATTTAATCTCATTAAAGGAATAAAGGATAATATTACAAGATGTAACAGAATGACCTGACAAATGAAATAAGTTAAAACATTAAATACAATATTTCAATTTTTTTTTTATATTTAATTAATAGATGCTTGCGCTATAAATCAGTATAAAATTTATTTATTTTCATTTTAAATACTAAAAAGTTTGACAAGTGGGTACCGCTCTGCTGTACAGTAGGTGTCGAATGGATCACATTCATGTATATGTTAAATTTATATTCAATTTGTAATCATTGTATACGAAAAACGATTTTGAATGAAGACGGTCTGCCAGCCTACATATAACTTAGTGTATTTAAGGATATTATTGATATTAAAATAACTAAATTTACTATTAATAATACTTCAGGCTGAATTAATTTTTGCAGAAAACATTGTATTTAAAAATTTAATTGAGTGTATAAAATATAATAATATAGTTTAAAAGTTTCAAGCACCAATGAAAAATATTTTTTTTTTTATTTTTTAGTTACACTATAAACTATTCACGAAAAATCTTGTTTTAAATTTTCAATCCTTAGCTATGAAAACTGAACATTCTATACAATTTTAACTTCAAAACAATTTGCAAATGTTCAATGACGATTATTGGTCAAAATTTGATGAAATATTTATAAAAAAATTTATAAAAAATTGTGACTCTGTATTTTTAATATTTTTGATCTGCTATTTTAACAACTTATGAAGAATCTTGTATTAAATTTTCAGGCAATTTGACCCAACGAAATTTTTTTATCAACATTTAAAGAAAAAAAATTTGAAAAAACCAAAAATTTCTTAAACCTACAATTAGCTCAAAAATTGTCAAAATATTTTTAAATTTTTTAGTATATAAAAAATGATAATCTAAACATTTTGTGAACATTTCAAATGTTTACGATTATTCCTTTTTAAATTATACCAAAATAAGAAAATCGTTTCTGGAGAAAATGGATGTTGAAAATTAGTTTGACTTTTCGATAAACTTTTTTATTTAGAAAGGTAGAATAACTTTTGAAGAAACTTGTGTTAGATTTTCAAATCTTAGATTTAAATAAAAAAATTGTTATGAATTTCCCAATTAAAAAAAAATTGCAATTTTTCGTGATTTTTACGTATTTTGTTGACATTTTGACATCATTGTAAAATCTATCTCGTATACATTCCTCGCTCTGCTCAGAATCTAAAATCAAAAAATAACATTTTATTGGTGAAAAATTCGAAATAACTAATTTGCAAATCTTTTTTTTAAAAAAATGTTAATTGTAAAAACGTTTATTTAAGTCAAATAATATTTTTTACAATTTTTTAAAATATCAATATTTTTTAGGGGGTAAATTAAATTGAAACGTAATTACTTTTTTCAAAATATTTTTTTTGTACTTTTTCAGACATAGGTAAGTAAATCATAAATTATTTATTATACTTATAATTTTCATAATTTCTGTCATATTTTAAACTAGTATCGATTTTTATTTGTCAAATCTTTCTGTTACACATTTATAATATCAATAGCATACAAATAGGATGGGAGGTCGAGATAAACCTCCCAAGGACAAAAAAAAATTAAAAAACTCTGTTTTTAAATTGTTAGAATGGAAAATATACTCGTCACTCTACAGAGTGATCCATTTAACGTAAGACACTCATTATTTCAAAAAGTATTATTTACGTTTTTGGAAATATTTTTGTTACGTGGTATAAAATCGTTACAAAACAACATTTTTCAAAAATAAATATTTTTTTTAAATATTTTTTAATTTTTTTATGTTTCTGAATTACAATATACAGTTTTAATTTTATAATACAAAGCAAAATATTCTTCTGGTCGTTTGTATACATAAAAATCGAATTTTAGACGAGTTGTTTTTAAGTTATAAGTATTTAAAAAATAATAAGTTTAAAAAATATTTTTTTTTTTTTTTTTAATGTTGTTTTATAACGGCTTGATACCATGTAATAAAAATATTATCAAAAACGTAAATACTTTTTGAAATATTGAGTATCTTACGTTAAATGGATCACACTATGTACACGAACTCGGAATATTTAAACTATGGTCGATGAAAGAATTTATTGTGTTGAGTGAAGCACTCCGATAAGTATATTGCATATGTATATAATTTAATCTCCACTCTCCATAAGAAAATTGAAAATACAACACTGCATTATACATTATAAATATTCATTGACAACCATTTTTATGTTAATAAACCTCCACGCTTAATTTACACAAGGTATCTAGATCAATGAGTACTACAATTCTTTAAAGAATAATTATCTTGATTTAACGTTTTGAATCGAAAATAAAACAGGACTAAAGCAATTGTATTTGAACATTGTTAAATAAATTTAGTCAATATAAATACTACAAAATCAGCATTAAATTTAAATAGAAATAAACACATTACTTGATCTATACAAAATAAAGATTAATGAATTGACTACTATTTAAAAGAATATTGTAATTAACCACAAACAATAAATTAATCTTTTGCATAATATTGCTTTGTGATACTTATTAATATATGATATTCATTGTAAAAAAAAGTAGTCGGCAAAAGATCGAATTATTTCTAAGGCACATTATATTATAATAAATAATAGTACAACTAAGCATAGAATATTAAACAAAGGTTATTAAAATAAATATTTTAATATTCCATACGAAGAAATACTTAAAACCTTTATAGTTTTTATACGATAAGTTATAAAATAAAATAATTTGCTTGGTGTAAAAAAAGAACAAGGCAACAGAATGTTTGCACACTTCAATACCCAATTAAAATGGTGTATTATTTTATATTCTTATAAATTTAAATGTATAAACCACTGAATTCTAAAATGATTCTGGTCCAAGCTTAGTTGAAAGTTTAAAACCAAACTTTCTTAGATTTCTTCAATATTTATCGCAATTTTTGACTTTTCGTATTTTTTTTTTTTTTTTTGTACTTAAGAAAACTATTGTTTGGACGTTAAAAATAACTTATTCAAAGGTACCATCTAAAAAAATTG
>JACXSJ010000839.1:0-18497 GCA_014851325.1 Pentalonia nigronervosa | reverse complement strand
TCAACACTAAACTTTGCTATTCTTCAAATTAAATTAAAAAAAAAACAATAACTGAATAAATAAATATTATATTATATATATTACTAGTTAAAAATATATATATAAGATTAGCGTAGATTTAAGTCATAACTCATACCATTTGTACCCAAGTTCAGAATTCAATCCATTTTCAATCAAACATTATTTATTAATAAAACAAAATAAAATATTACACTTAATTTTGTAGAAAATGTATTAAATCTTAAATATTTACAACTGAAAAATCATATTCACAATCACCTCCGAAAAAATGTGTAGTGTAATAAAATAAATTAGTAGACCCATTACAAAATGTAAAAATCTAATTGTATTTTAATGGAAAGTATAATTACTTAGGTAGGTACCGAGAATAATTTAATAAGTGTTGACTGACGATGTACGAAATTTTAGACCGTTTAAGCGTACATTTTATAACAAATTTACATTTAGTTAATTAGGGTTTTAGTAATATACCTACTATTTTGTTTTTTTTTTTCAATTTAAAATTAATTTTATTTAACTATATTTTAAAAATAGGAGAACACGCTCAAATGTATATTAGATATCTACGATTTATATTTTTCGAATTACAACAAAATAATTAAATTCGATTAAATTTCCTTGATCGTTATTTTTCCAACTTTATCAAAATTTTAACATTGTGCTTGAAAATAATTTATAACTTATTTATGTAATTTTCATTTTTTTTTAAATTTCTATAAAAACAACTTACGAGAAGCTTTACATTTTTAAGATTTTAAACCGACAATCAAAAACTGAATCAAGTATCAACATAAATCCAACAAAAAGCTAAAAAAAGTCTAAAATTTCAAATGTCTATGTATAACTTAAAACAAGTCTAAATATTTTGATAATTTCACTGTATATAGAAAATCATAATTTGAGTAATAGCTATTTTTTCATATTTCTTCAATTAATATTTATTAAATTACAACAAAAAAATAAAATCAATTTGTTCGAAAGCTAATGTTATTTAAATATTTCCATTGTCCCGTAGTATTTTGTTAGTTTTTCCTTATTATTTAATAAATTAGTAAGAATTTCCTACTTCTGAACACTCCAAAGTACCTACCTATATTTTATACTAGACACCACACTCAATGTTAAAAAATATTGAAACACAAAAAAACATTTATAGTTATGTATTTTTATTTCTTCTTAGTTTTACTAAACAACTTGTTTTCAATTATAATTTTATAAATATTTGATTTCCTGTAATTTTATACCTATTATATATTACTCTTTATACGTAAGCAGATATATTTCATTTTATTTTTCAAATACAATTTTCATACTCGCATATTAATATTATAAATCATATATATTCAAAATTAACATATCTTATATCAAGAACAAGTGGGCTATAAATATCAAATAGAATATTATTATTAGGAATTTATTTTGAATAAAATAAAAAAAATGTATACAAATTATTTATAATTGTATTCATTAAAGACAATACATTATGTATGAGTAAATTATTTGTAAGTATTTTTAATTATTTATTAAATATTATTTAAATATAAAAAAAAAGGGCTGTGCGTATGACATTACACAGTTTTACCTATAATATGTTACATTTGGATTGCTATTCAGAGTGACATATCTAAATTATGGCAAGCAATGCTGAAGTCAATAACATTTTACATATAATATACCTTAAACATGTAATTAAGTTTATTGTATTAAAGTAATTACTCAGACTGTATGGTTTTAAAAATTTAAAACAATATGATTATATTCATTATTTCAATGCATACATTTTTTCCTCCTGTTTAGTGTCTTGTGTTTTTGCTAGATGTTTGTAAACATTACAATAGCGTAATGTAATATAGTGTGATCATCAAAATTATTGCAGAATACTTACCGTGGAGTCTCAAATATTATAATTTTTAATTATTACACTTACTAATTAACTACGAACTGTATAAAATATGTTGAAATAATGAAATTACGATGTTTAATTTATTAGTAATAATATATTAAATATATAGTAGTAATATATTAGAGGTACCTACTAATACCAACCTATATTTTAACATTAATGTATATGAATGGTGGATTTCAATTTTCAATAATTATGTTTGGTTATTTAGTAATATAATTTTAATATATAGACTATTAATGATCTTTAACTTTTCGCATACGTATAACAAAATCGGTTTATTAGTTTGTGTTTTAAATGTATTTATCTAACAAAATATTACGTAGGTTGGTAATTAGTTGTTTAGTTTGTTAAATTTGTTAAATTTAAATAAAAACCAACAATAATATATTGCATAAACTAATAATTAGTCATAAATTATAATTATTGCTAACAATTAGTATACAATATTATAATAATTGAATTGGAAATAATCTACTTTTGTTGTTGTGAAATTAAAACACAGATAAAAATTAAAACACTATCCCATATTAATTGTACATAAATACTTATTCAACTAAAACTCGATGAAATATACTGAACCATCTGGTAATTTTAACTAAGTGTAATGTATTACTTTCAGGCTTAATTAACTTCAAAAATATCAACATTAACAGACAAAAATGTATTAATCCAAAAATATCACAATAGATTATTCTGCATAATCCAATTTCGGGTTACACAAAATTGTATCTTTAATTTTTGAACTTCATATGCATAACCTAATACGAAGATTAAATTTATTTCAGTTTAGTGAACAACGAAAAATCGTTGGTTACATACAATTGGTTACAATCGATGGTTTTTTTGCAAAATCTCAGTCGCTTGGATAATGCAGGTTATTCTGTATTCAAATATTTCAACATTATTGAAATACTCGAATCGTTTTCGCACGATGTTTTGGGCAATCACAATTATCCAAATACAAATCATGCTTATAGATACATTTCAAGAATTTGTGAACGAGCTGTTTAATAATACATTAAAAACTCGTTTAATGAATTTACAGTCTTCTATATAGTTTTGCGTTATTGACCCATTCGTAAATATGGATGATAGAATATTATACTATATTATCAATCAAGACACGTATTTACCAAAGGCAAATAACGCATTGACTCTCTAAGTTAAATATTAAACATCACTCAAATACTAGAGGTATGCATTAAATTTAAATCTTGTGAATTATTATTAAGATTATTGACGTTGAAACTATTTGGATAGAATAAACAGCACATAATAATATAGGAACTCCTTAAAATTTAGCTAGCTTGTTAGTTGAAATTGAACAAATTCGATAAAAATAATTATATACATACAACAAATTATTATTACTTACATATTGATTCAATCACTAATGTGATATTAAAAGTATTTGGAAATAAGTGTTAAAATAAGATCCAATATATTTGTGTTTGTAAATAACAATCGTCAGTACTTGATCATAGAATTGCAAATAAATAGTATTACTATTGTTCAATATAATAGTATGATATCAATTTCTCATTTTTACGCATGCTCTAATATGTTGCATGATTGTTATTGTAAACTCAGTTATTTATGATTTATGAATAATAACCACTAAAAAATATACATCAAATATTTATATATATATATATCAAATATTGCTATGATTGCTGTATGTATTACAGTAGGACCTACATATACGACCACCGACCCACTTAGATATTTTTACAGGTTATTCATCAATTGCAAAATATAATAATATATTTAGTTCATTGTCACCAGCTATCATATTCAGAGTAAATGTCATTAAAGCAAACTACAATCATCTATGCATCTCTCTCGTCTGAACGATGTAATTATATAAACAAAGTTCTAATGGCAACAATAAAAACTGGACTTCATTGGATTTAAAAGTTGAATTGATATTACCTCTTCAGAAATACAATTGAACTTCAAATTGCATTTTATACTTATTTTAAATGAGTTTGATTTTTAACAAATTGCTATAAGGTTAAAAACACAAACAAATCAAACTTTGCACGACTTATCTACATTTTAATCATCCAGTAGTGATTGGAGTATCCTATAAGTATTGACAAATTTGAATGGTTATACTTAACCTATTTAGTTTCTGTATTTTAACCATTAAAATATACTCTGACGCCACAAGAAAGCTATTTTCAACACTTCTTTGTACAGGGTTCTAATTATGTTTTATACAAATGCATGTATTTTTGATGATATTATTGTAGACTATCTATACCTTTGCGACTTAGGGCTTTCAAATATGATTTTACCGAATATGATTCTAATTAAACTTGTACCTATCTGAAGAACTATTTGAATGCCTTGGACCCAACCTGCCTGTCTCCAACATAATCGCCTTCCTTCAGCAAACTGGACTGTTCAAACTAATTTAATCTCCTCATTGTACAATATATTAAATATGTAATTTCTTTTTTTTTTAAAAAAAATTCCTAATTCACATCACTATGTAATAATTTTTTTATACTGCCCAATGGCCCTGATGCCGAGGGTTTATCTTTAAATAAAAAAAAAAAAAACTTGTACCTATTGGTCAACTATTACATTTCAAATTTTAGCTGTAAATTAAATATTATATTATTTTGTAATATTAAATTTAAAATTGTAGAAGTAAACAAAAGTTAATAGTTACCTTTCAACTTTAAAGTTCAAATTAACATCAGTCAGTTTAAATAAATAGTAGGTACTTTTTCCTAGTCTTGAACAACCACAACTCTACAAACACCATTCATCGGGTAGGTAGTGATGATTAAAACGTCCGAATTATTTCACTATAAACATTTAAAAGTATATGTATGGTAAAGTTTACACATATAAAACATTAACGTAGATAGTACGTAATATTTGTATCTACAAAAAGTTATTTAATTTTCTCTAATATCCTATATAATATATTTAATATATCACACACATTATATATAAACTTGAATAACCATTTAACATTATAATTATTTAGCGTTACTTTTAAAATGTGTCTACGTTTTAAAATTGATATTCTATAGAGTATATTAAAGGCTATTATTATTATTATTATATCTTTAACTATCACTATGAATTATAGTCCATTCAGTTAAGGGGTCATTTCAAAATAAATATATGATTTCTTAGTTAATAGAAATTCAACAATTTAAAACTATACAATTAATCGTAATTTTGATGCTGAAACAATGAAAAAGATATGCGTTTTCGAGCTCTTTAAAATAAATTACGCATTAAATAACGAACGTCATACTCTACCTTGAATCATAATAAATATCTACATGTGGTATCAATAATCTTTTACGAAGAAACTCAAATCGTTTAAGTAGAGTTAAATTATAAAACTGAACTTAAAAAACTATAAATCAATAAAAATGTTCATATCGTTTATACCAGTTTTAGTTATTACTACATCTGTAAATAGGATATATTAGCTATAAAAAAAGTTGAATTATTCGGGTGAATATATTTTGATTTTGATGTATTTATCAACAAAAAAAGATCGGTAAGTGGATATCGTTCTGCTGTACAGTAGGTGTCGAGTGGATCACTGTAACGGATGTGTTAAATTTGAATTCAATGATATAAAATAATTGTCTAAGAAAAACGATTCTTATCGAAGACCGTCTGTCAGCATATATAATTAAGTATATTTTATGATATTATTGCTTTTAAAATAATTAATTTAACTATTAATAAAACAGTAAGTTTAATTAATTTTTGAAGAAAACATTGCATATCAAAATTTCATTGAGTGTTTAAAATATATTAATATACTTATAGTACTTATAGTTTCAACAAAAAATATTTTTAAGTACAACGAAATAATTTGCATCGTTATTCTTCATTTATATATCTAATTTTGTCCCGATTTAAACTTAAAATGTCTATAAAAATCAACCATGTAAATACATTTTTTAGATTTTTTGGTTACAATATTAACTACTTACGAGAAACCTTGTTTTAAAATTTTAATTCTTAGCTGTAAAAATTTAACATTTTATATATTTATAACTACAAAATAATATGTAATTATTCGAGATTTTGTTGAATTTTGATTAAAATTTGAACTTTAATGCTTATAAAAAAGGTGTGCCCATGTATTTTTAATATTTTTGAACTGCTTTTATAATAAAATAATTTATGAGGAACCTTGTATTCAATTTTCAAACATTTTGACACAACAAAAATGTTTTATCAATATTTTTTATAGAAAAAAACTAAAAAAAATCGAAAATTTTTTATGTCTATAAATAGCTCAAAAAGATTCAAAATATTTTATAAATGATAATCTCGACATTCGGTAAAATGATTTTAAGTGTCTACAGTTATTCGTTTTTGAATTACAACAAAATAAGAAAATCGTTCCCTGAGAAATCGATATAGTTTACGATACCTAAAAAAAAATATATGAATATCCAATGTTTAATTTCAAAAACAATCAAAAAGAAGTTGTTTGAGTTTCCGTTAAACTTTTTTTATATATAAAAAGTAAAAAAACTTATGAGAAATCTTATATTAAATTTTCAAATTATAGGTTTTAAAAATAAAATTTTTTAAGAATTTCTAAATCAAAAAAAAATTGGAAATTTTCATTATTTTTACATATTTTGTTGAAATTTTAAATTTAGATGCTTAAAAAAAACTATTGCAGACATACAAGTTCAGCTTTTTTTAAAAAAAATTTTCATTTACCTATACTATAAGTTATGAAGAATCTCGTTTTAATTTTTTCAAATTTTTTGACCAATCGAACAATTCTTTATCATTATACAAATTTATTCTGATCTCTTGAAATCCAAAACCCGAATACACTGTATTAGAGTATAGGTAGGTTTCTAGTTATTAAATTAATTATTACTGTGACAACGATCGTAAGCTCTGAAAAATGAGAGCAAAAGTATGTTTTACCGCTATCATCATTGTTATACGAAGGCCATACAGTGGATTCAACATTTTGAACAATCCATTCGATAAATCTTGTCTGTTTAATTGTATAGCATAAATTATTAACTACTTAACGTTATGAGCAATACGAGTTATACCTACAAATAAGCAACATACTTGAGTCAACTTTTTGATTTCGTCATAACCTGTTGTAGCTTGACAATGTTTCATATTCCATCATTGTAATTGCATAATTGTTATTTGTTTAAATTCGTATTGTATAATCATTAATAAGTATAATTGTAAATCGTTAAAAAAAATTAATCAATAAAAAATAGTAAAAATCTTTTAAAATTATGGTATATGTACCTACTACCCGCGTACGTCCATATTTTACATACAAGTTAAATATGTAGATACATATATTCGTGAAGCACATTATACAAACTGCATGATAAAATAAAAATACAAATATACCTAAGTATTAAACAAATTACAATGACTTAGACTAATATTAAGTGGATGGCCGTCCAGTGTGTGCAAAGCTAATATAAGTTCAGCATTTGTGTGGTAAGCTTTAAATTTAAAATCAATTAATCTATAATTAAATTTAAAAGTAAGAATATTATCTATGACATCTCGTCGAATTATGAGAAATTTAAAATCGTAATATTTTTGCATAGTAATTTAGTTATAAATTAAAAACAGTCGTAACTTTTAAAGTGAATTACTTACTAAAAATAAAATATTATTAAAATCCCGAGAGATGCCCTAGATATTATATTCTTACCTTTAAGTCTGATAATGGTCAATTCACTCTAATATTAAAGCCAACAACGTATTAGATTTGTGACGCTGAACGCAAATTTGCGGTGTTGTACATTTATAAGACGGAGACACTGCATGTCACGTACAGCATGTGGGTTCAGCGTCCACTTAATAGAACATTCCACTAAAAAAAAATCCACTCGTCGTCATTAGGTAGGTCATCACATTTGCAAGGACAAAGTATAATAAAAACGGACGCCGAGGATGTTGGTCAATAACTGACCGGTGACGAAAATACGAGTTAAACGCGTATTCACTAAAAAAACGTTCAAGAGTCTCGTCTGGTATTATGTGCGTCATTCGCTGTCTAGGAATTTATAATATTTCCACCTTATTTTTTTTTTCCGTGGCATTTGTTTTCGATTAACATTGCGGTACAGTGTACAACATTAATATAAAAGTACCGCAGACGCAATATGCTTATCACAATTATTTTTTATACGTATAATATATTGCACACGTTCGGCGCGCAATAACTGCATCTCAACAAAACACGCGCGACATCAGCTACGACTGTGAAACATGACCAAATTCGCTGAAAATCGTTATGAAATTTCGCCGATTTTATTTTTTAATTTCTATGTTGAACTGTCAAATTGAGGGGAGACTTCGGCCACTCTGCACTCACCATCTCCATAAATATTTTCGCGTGCCTATTGGTTATTGCGTAACCATATAATAGTATACGTACAATATTATCTCAAAATATACATCCGCAGACTGCGTAAAATACGCGTAGTCGTGCAGAACTGACAGAGTCGCGGTTATCGGACAAAAACGCTGGCCGGTTGCCGTTAACCGTAGATACGTAGCTTGTCTAATCGATGCCGTAATTAGGTTATACCGTTTACCCGCACACGATACTTGAATAATATTATACCAAACCTGTTCCCGTGTTTTCGTGGTCAAATCGGCCAACGCGCGCGCGAACGTATTTTATATACCGTCTGGCAAAGGATAACTCCTTTCTTTCGGAACAAATGTCTGAAAAAATAAAATAAATAATATATTGTGCCCACATTACAAGTATACAGAGATAGATATATGTATGTGAAGCAATAATCGTAGAGGTAATATACCTATAACGTTTTATACATACAATATAATATTATTACCCATAGTATACGCGCGTCATGTACACATCGAACCCGAATCTCGTGCCGCAATTGCAAATATTACGCAATTTTACGCACTCGTTGCCGATAAGTGGTAGCAACACATAGCACAGCGTTTGCAGACATCGACCTGGGATTTATGACTTTATAATAATATTATGAACAGAAAAAAAATGTAGGTGAGAGTATAAATAGTAACGTCCGAGATGCTGATATGCTGACGTCATCGCACGTTGTATTTGTATACCCATATTATGTATACCTTATGATAATTATCTCATACTATATATATATATATATATATATATATAAATGAAATAAATAAATAATACGTACGTCATGTACGAAACTAGTTACAATGCAAACATCAATAAATTGTGTAACATTGAAAAAATCCATGTTTGTGTTTTTTTCCACCTATCGTTGTGAATTTCGGAATTTAAATTTCCCATATGATTTATCGAAGTTTTCGAAGGTCGTACAATATGCATTATGTGCACAGATACAGATTTGATTATAAAATAAAATAATTCTTTTGGGCAGGAAAAACCATCAAATATATTTAATTTTGTACTATTAAAAATAATTATATAGTTGGATATACCATGCAAGTGTCTTATAATTCATAATATTAGGTTAGGTTAAATAATTTAATGTGAAAAATAAATTTGTTTACTTGATTTTAAATGTAGTATATTAAAAAATAAGAACTATACGTCAAAAATACGTATATAATAATTAGGTATAACATTAGTATATTTTTATTTGTATTCCTTATAATAAGTTTTCTTCAGGCTCTATTTTTCGTTAGAAAATAACTAATATATAATTTGGCATTCCATCAAATTCGTTCAATTACTTCCTTCCTTAATAATTAATAATTAAATTCGGTGTTTATGAGAGAAGCGTATTTCACGTTACTTAAAGTTTAAAGCTTATAAAACTATTTAGTGCTGAAATACTGAATGAGGAAGTTATGAACTGTTTAATATACACAATTTTGCATATAAGTTTATAATACTATAAAGTATCATAGCTGTCTAATGTCCATACTGTAGTCGGCAATGTACATTTACAAATAGCAATTACATTTCAATAGAAAACAATTATTATTTGCTAACAATTTATGAAAAATTAGTCTACCCTTTATACTTATACTAATTCTAAAATGTTAATATAATTTATTGGTTTGCATTATTATTTGCAATTAGAAAAGACTAAACTATTTGTTAAAGTTATGCTAGTAAAGTAATTAGTAATTAGTGTCTATAATGTTCTGTATATGTATTATAGTTATAAAATTATATAATGCAATATGAATTTATTATTTATTATATTATATTTATTATTATTTATTATAATTCGTTTACCCAAATAAATGTTTTACAAAGTGTATGTACCTATTAAATGTATTATACTGTGCAATACATTTTTTTTTTTATAAATAAAACAATTCTTATTGTAGATTTATTGAAGATAGATAAATTATAATAAAAGGCTTAATATATAGGGTACAATAAAGTAATGAGTAATATGAAAGGTGATATAATATAGGCAATCACAGCATATCCGATGTACTTCCAGTAGATATCAAATATATATGATAATACTACACCAAAAAGTAAAAATACAACTATTTACAGCTTATGATCAAAATGGAAGATAAAAATGTTTACTGTGCAATGCTACAGTGGACAAGCGTAAAAACTTACACACTGTTTGGATTAAATACGCTGAACAATTAATTCTTTTAAAAGCCATTGAAATTAAGCTTATATAACTAATGCTCAAAAAATTAAATAAATCTTTCTTGTAACACGTATAGGAGTAGTTCGCACCTCTGATTTAGTGTATCATAAAATCATATTATTATTATTATTATTATTATTATTATTATTATTATAGTTATCTACTTTTGTGATGGCCGATTGATGGAGTAATATACTTCAGTGGATGTGTACAGAGAAGTTTTAGTATCATTTTGGTTTGATCTCCCAGACATTCTGGAGATATAATTTAATCGTGAAAATTATACGCATAAACGTGAAATATAACTTTTATTGACTATATTATGCGATAAAATATATATATTAAATTATATCTGTTATTATTGATAAATTATATTGCTATACCAACATTGCAGCATATTACTCATACATTGGCTATTTCAGAAAATATTATAATATATGTGTGTGTGTGTGTGTTTGCGTGTACTCTCAACACTCGTGATTTCTTTTCGGCTCGACAGAGGTGATTGAAAGTTCGTATAGGTATTTGAGTATGGTCCATAAAAAAATATAAACAAACATTATTTCCAACAACGCGCGTTTCGTATAATATATATATATATATATATATATACCTATGCGAAATTCTTGGATAAATAAATACGATATGAAGCTGCTGGGCGATGTTTGTTCACGCACTGGCAGATAAGGCATTTCCACGAGGCCTAATATGTATATATATGAGGAGGTGTGTGCACCCGCCCCCGTCGACGGTAAAGAAAAATAATAACGTGTATAGTATTATGATATATTAAAATATATTATTTAGAAAATGAAACGGGTCCAACTTTTCGATTAATAAAAATGATTTATATAATATTATTATATATTATTATGCGTCGGTGCAGTGTACCTGTACTCTATATACCCACGTCAAAATAACTCATATTGAAATCGCATTACAGATACACGATAATATGATATATACTTACCTTCGCGCGTGTGTACCTGCCCGAAAATCGGGGTAATGTTATTTAATCTCGGACAGCACCCACAGATTTGTAAATCAAGACCTGACATCGCGATAATATGATTTTCAATAGATCGCTGCCCGGCCGTTTATCGGTCGGCCGAGACTCCAAAATAATAATATAATATTATAAACCGTCATGATAAGCGCCCATCGCGGCTGAGCGTCGGACCGGGACGGAGTACATTCCGCAATCGCAACACGGCCAGTTCGATACGCGGCGTAATCGCCCGAAATTTGTCTTCCGCTCGCATTGTGTTATATACGATCCGATACGCTTCCTCCGAAATACTCGACACGACCGACGAAATCATATCCTCATAATTGTATGGGTATATTGTATAATAATGACAATACGCTATATAATGTATAATCGGTGTATTTCGCAAACACTATATACGTGCCAACAAGTCTACAAATTAGGCCCAACTCGAAATATCACTTTGTCGAAAAAAAAATTGACTACAGCGTGATAAAATAACTGTCTCTGAAACCGAGAAACTGACAAAAAAAAATAATAATAATAATGGTACTTAATAACAATACAATACGTAATTGCGTTGAGTGTATTACATTTACGAATAGCTCCGGCAAACTATTCAAATTAATTAATTGATTTTTATAAAACGCTCACGAAACGTGTATAACGTGTATACCTAGCCAAAAAATGAATATAGTTTTCCGTCTACATAATATTATAATATTTACTCAATATTATAATGTTATACTATAAATTACAATACTACACGCTTATTAGTTACTAATAATTTAATGTGCTTACCACTCCAATATAAGTAATAATAAATTGAGGAAAATTGCATTCGGACCATTTATAAGTATGTAATAATCACGTCAAACTAGTAAAACGCTGAAACCAGGTCACAGTAAAACTTGTAATATAATATATTTATTACTATTATTATTAGTAGTAGTAGTAGGTAGTGGTTCCAGGTGCGTTGCACAGACGTGTAATATTGTTAAAATTAAGATCTTGTGTGGTTGATGTATTGCTGTTCATTATTTTATTTTATATACAATGTTAAATATTTAGTATAAGGAAAATATGTAAAATGTATAAAGCTTAGTTAAATAATAAAAGATGGCGGCTCGGCGGGAAAGCAGAGCAAAGGCAATCTTCCCACGAGTCCGGCGATAAGACAAGAAAAAAAAGAACTAGTAGAAGTAGTACTGTAGTAGTAATAGTAATAGTAGTTCGCACTACAGCTGTATTCGTATACTAAGTACTTACGAATACGATCTAGTACGGAATTGCGATATACGGAGATTGTCTCGTATAGTTTAATCTGTAAACCCAAATTCGAAACATCAAATTAAATAAATAAAAATCGAATAAAATACACTGAAAATTACGTTTGAAAAAAATATATCGATTTTGGAGAAGAAAATGTTTTTAAAAAATGATCACGTAAAATCGTTTCCAAAGTCCCTAGAAATGCGTACATTGTCAAGTCAACTCATGAGATATACACGATTTATAATGTATTACAAAATAATATTGTCGTCTATAGCTTTTGACGTAGGTACGTGTTTGTTTTTGATGACTGTTTATATAATAATAATATATAAGATAGGTACATTGTAAAGATCGAATTCCTTTATTTGTGACATTATAGACAAAGTGAGTTTTGCCCAACAAAATACTTATGATAATAATATAATATACATTATATTATATTATTATATTAATATTACACGGGTGCCTATAGTGATAGTAACACTGTTAAATCATTGACGAAACAAACGCACTATAGCAAATAATTACAGCTAGTACAGTACCTAGTAAAAACTTACACCATAAATCATAACACGTTAATTCGTCCATGGTCCTAGTGTTAATATTGTAATTAGGTTTTCTTTTTAAATATAATATGATCCATAATTTAAACATGCATATATTTCATACTCTATTTGGATAATTAATTAAATTAAATTACCCATTGCTTAATTTTCTATATTAATGCAAATTAAATAGAGAATTGATTTATGTCCGAAAATTTAAATAACCGACATTAACCATAGCCATTTAACCAGGTATGAGTAAAATCTGACTGTGTTAAGAAATTTTTAAATAATAATACCGAAAATAGTGTTTAAAATTATAAACTATAATAAAATCAGTGATAACAATAACGCGTGTAGTATATAATATAATATAGTTAAAATTTTTATAATTTTTGAACCCTTTATAAAAAGTATACACACCATCCATACCAATACAGCAATACAGTCTAATTAGTGATATACATCTTTATCTTCTTCTTAGATTTCATCAACCTTTGCCCTAAACTACATAGGATCGATCACAGATTTAAACTTAAAAATTGTAATTATATTTATTTATTTTGATTCTATAGGTGGTATACTAATATAAACATATTATAATATATTTAATTTATAAACTATAATATTAAAATATAAATAGCAAGATGGCAAGCTGAGAGATTGACATATTTTATTGAAAATTACTCATCTTCTACGTATGTTGATACTTAGCGTGCTATATTGTAATTTATAATTTATATTGTAGAGTTAAAATATTGCTATAATTAATACTTAATAGCATATAATTATCAAAAGTAAGTGGCGACACTCACTCGTAAATTACAATGAAAATTATAATTATAAATAGGTACATAGATAATAAATGAATTGACCTTCTGTAAATCGATTGCCAATAAATGTTGAGCCTATAAAAATAAATGGTGTACTTGTCTGTTAGTAAAATAAAACATAGTTGGAAAACTACATTGTTGTATATTATAATATAGAAAACCGCATACTCTTCATACATTTTGAGCACATTTAAAAAATGAGTAGTTGATAGTAGTTTTTAATATTAATAAATTACATATAAATTATTTTTCGAATTGATAGGACAAAATCAAGGGGCCAACTTTGTGAACAGATAATAGCCGCACTTCTCAATCTATCCATAACCACTTTTCCTAAGCTCGGATCCATCATAGACAAATTTTCCAAAATTTTGAAATCGATTCATCATCGAGTTTTGTGTAACAAAAGTTATCTATGAGTGTTCACCGCGACGCCTTTACATACGTTTTAAGAGTTTGTACAAAATAAACTTTTTTAATTAAAATAAAATAAAATATCATATTTTATTATTAAATAAGTATCAAATTTAGCCGAATCCATAATTTTCCACCAAATATGCAATAAAATATAAACAAAAAATTAATAACAGTTATTTTAAATTCATTACTCTGCCTTAAATATTTATGTTAGGTATTTTTTCATAACTTAATCCTACTTTCTTTTCACTCAATGTCAACCATTTGTTAAGTACATCATTTTTACCATTTACATAACAAAAAAAACTAACATATGTCACCTTAGCTATATATGTGTGTTAAGTATCTATGTAAGTTTTATAACTGTAAGTATATAAAATATATGTAATGATACTTTTTTATACTTAAATGTTGCCTATTTAGTATCACGATATTATTTTAACGAATACAGAGTATTTAGTAGATATTTACTCACTGAGTAATCTAATCAATTACTTTCATCATGTGATTTGCGTCGATAATTCTAGAATAAATCCAAACATAATATTATATTCTTTATGATGACCATACCATCGTCCTTGGCTAGTACTTCCAATAATTAATGACATAGTAATTTAGTATTAAAAATGAAAATGTAGTGTTAAATTATACCCTGACGTTGTGAAATTTGCATTAAAAATGCCCTGATATCTGCCTATTTTGTTTTAACTTATATGAAGTGTGTGTATGTACAAAATACATCAAGTGTTGATTATTTCATAATAAATGTACCTATAGTGACTCTAATATTTATCGATTATTACTTTTAATTCCTTACAATTTAAAAATGTTTAACAAATAATAATTAACTCAATTATCACTCGCCGAGAGAAAATATAATACCTTTATTGCGCCCACTTACATGGTGTTTTGAATAATCTCACTATCTCAACATCGAATTAACAATATAATAGTGTACTTTTTGACCTACAAGGACCTTAATGACATTTCAGAGTTCCCGTCCAGCACCTAAATGTCAAAACTAACCACCTTCGCACTTAACGTAACAATAGTTTATGTTATATCACCAAAGTTAAGAAAATATTTGCACTGTTAAATTATCATTTGTTTTTTTTAATAAACATTTTTATAACTATACAATATCAATTTCGTCAAATATTGAAATATTATACTAATATTATTAATATTATACTTTAAATGTAAATTTTAAAAGGCGTGTTTATGTATTTGTTTAGATTTTTAAGTTTTAGTAAAAACTATTTATGAGGAAACTTGTATAATATTTTCATATCTAAGCTAAAAAAAATGAAATATATAATTTTTACTACAAAATAATTAGCAAATTTTAAAGATTTTAAGGAATTTTTAACTTCAAATAATTTTTAAAAAAAATATGCATATACATATTATGTATTATAAATATTTTTAAAATTCTATAAAAACAACATATGTGGGATATTGTATTATTTTAAATTTTGCTTACCGAATCTAAATATTTTTATCAATAATTTTTCAAAAAAAATTGAGAATTACATCGAGTATAGAAAATAACAATTTAAGTAAAGGTGAAATCTTAAATCAATCTATTCAACAGTCATCTAAAATTATGCTCTTAAATTAAGTATTTAAGTACTTAAAAGTTGTATGGTCACTGCAGAATTCACTCATCATCATTTATTAAATAAGAAAAATTGTATTTATGATTGTATACGAAATAAATACGCCCCAAACATAGGATGTATTAAATAATAAGAATGTGTGTATCGTTTGAATTAACTTTATTAGTTTTAATTCATAATTCCAACTGAACTCCATTAAATCCTAACTGTGCATTTAATTTATTTTAAAAGAAATTAGATTTTTTTTACACTAATAAAAAAGTAGAAACAAGTTATTTTAAAATTCAGTAATAATTGTATTTAGGTATACCATAAAATATTATTCTACATTCTCAGACATTATGCGGGTATTAATTCAGAAATTAAAATAAATAAATACAATAAATTAAAATAATTAAATTGCAATAAATATTCATATCTTTTTTGTGTTTAGTTTTAATTTTAAGAGCACAATTATAAAATTATATTATTATGTATTAGATAATGTCACAACTTATGCACATTATTAAAAAAAATACATTTACTCTATCGACAATTTACTAAATACTAAACTGAAGTCTACTGTTTTGATTAAAAAATCTTTGATTTTTACATTTTCTAAATAAACGATTTGGACTTATTTCGAGACGTTAAGGCTAAATTACTAACCTGCAAATTGCAATTACCCACTAAAATAATAAATACATACCATAGTTAAAATTTTAAACATATGTTCAGTTATTATAAAAATAATATTCTGCTGGTACATATTTTCCTAAATAATATTCTGCAATTTGGTAGCTTTAAGTAACAATTTTTAACAAATATTTCATAATATTATAGATACATATAAAATATATAATATTTAAATATATGTATGTATAAAAACATTTAAAAACTTTTCTTTCTCTCTTGTTCATTCATTTGACATTATTTTAATTATTTATATTATAGGCTTATTATCTATAACTATATCAAAAGCAAAATATCAGTAAATATAATTTCTATATTTTAAATTCTACAATAATGTCTATTGATGGTTGAAAATTATATCATTAGAAATCGTCACCCTAAACTAATAGCCAACAGTTCATATCTATACTAAATTAAAATAAATTTCACCTAGGCCCCTACTTAGCATTTTAACAATGTTAGATTTAAAGCTATCTGTAGAACAAAATAATATTGTGAAATTAAGTTTTTACACCTAACTAATTTCTATAATCAAAGAATTTATTTTAACCCACAAACGGAATTATTTACAAAAAAAACATTAATATTCAGTTTTAGAAAAATATATTTACACCATAATACTATGCTGTTACTATAGATATCAGTTATCTACAATATATTTATTCAACCATAAAACATATAATTAATTATATATTGATTTTATATTAATATATTAAACGTATTCAAATAGTGTAGTTGACTACTAAATGTCACAAGCATAACACTATATAAAATAAAAATTTATTCTCTTAATTTTCAAAGTGTTCCATTGTTCATTCTCCACCTTCCTAAATCAATTGTAAAATATTACGAATAATAATAATAATATGTTAATAAATATAAAATATATCTATTCAGTGTACCTGCATATGTACTGAAATTTCTTCACTTCCGTTCACCAAACAACTGTCATTTAAATAAACGTATAAAAATGGATAATAAAAATGTAGTTGTATGTAATATTATGTTATAATGTTTTAATTCATATAATGACGAATTCAGAAAAATTGACAGCCAATAAATCATACGACTATAAAAAAACGTTTAAATACTCGATATTTTGGACGTGTTAAATATTTAAGAGTTATGACTGAAAGCTATAAACAAATAAGTAATAACTAATAAGGCACATTGGCACTATACCTATATATATTTATATCGTGTATATGTATATATATATATATATATATATATATATACGATGTAATATATTACTTCAATAATATTTTATATTCAACATGTGTTTTATATTTTTTAGAAAAATCTCATGGCACTTATATTGTACGTCATTTAGAAAAGATTCGTAGTTGAAAATTATTTGTAATCATAATATTATCCATCTCTAAATATTTCACTCCATTCAAATAAAATTATGATAATAAAAAATACTTATGTCACATAATATTAACCCAAGCACCAGATACCTATTATGTTACAACTACCCTAAAAACATTGTACCATACTTGGATATAGTTAGATCCAAATATTCATATAATATTACAAATCCTTTTTTGCTAAACATATTATGGATGTACTATCTTGGACAAAAATTAACTATAGCGAAATTTAATGCACT
>JACXSJ010000838.1:0-157245 GCA_014851325.1 Pentalonia nigronervosa | reverse complement strand
ATGTGGTAAATAAACAAAATAATTAATGCATTCCAAAACTGCAGATATCAGTAAAGGCAATTCAGACATATCGACTCGGCGAATATTCATCAATCATTGTAATGTAAGAAATGCGAGTCGTCGAGTCGTATTATATATTTATACCTATCAGGTATTTAATCGTAGAATATAACAATTATTTTTACTCGCCAAGTCATCGCTCATCGCGGTTTCCCATCGGTTTTCTCTAAAACCGGTATGAGTCAAAAGAAAGAAAAATAATTTTCAAGTCAAAATACTCGGCGAGCATCACGATTACGATGCTTGCCAAATGCACGACTCGTATGGGACTGGCTTAATATATTTAGTCAAATCTCCAATTTATATGTAAAAAGAGAAGAATCACCACACTGTCGACATTTATGTATTTAAAACTAATTTTCATAAATGTTGTAGGTACACGATTCTATACAAACATGAAAAGACTAACATATATATTTTAGCGTATTATATAATAATATTTTTTTATTACTTATTACATACCTAGTCGAATACTTATTTTATTTGTATTAATTATATTATTTATATAATATGTTATCATTAAAGTCCGATCACTATAGTTAATGCTAAGTTGTATTATTTGTATTTAGTAAAAGCTGAAAATCATAATAAGTAAGTTGTATTTTTAAAAATACTACATATTCAAAACATATTATATTTTGTGAAAAGAATTGTATAAAAAAATTATAATCATCAGAAATAAATATCTACATATATATATATTTATATATTTGAACATCTGTCTATCTGTCCTTTATACGTTCCCAAACCATTAGACCGAATGCGATTAAATTTGGGACAGAGATAGATTAAACAATTGGAAGAAGATATGTTAATTTAAAAAGGTAGAGGTCCAAATCTGGGTGGTGTTCACACAGGAATTATGAGATTTACGATTGAAATATTTTTTAATAAATGGTTGCTATTGCTAACCATGGTCTATTTATAAGGTTGTCAATGGTTACATATTTTATAACTATTATAATTAGTAAGAATATATCATATATACATTTTTGCTAATAAATTTATAGAAAATAACAAATCTTTGGCATAGGCCACCGTTGTGATGTTTTTCATATGCCTAATATTCTCATTTCACTTACTTAAGCTCCTCGCGAAGTCTTCAATTTACCGCAGATAGATTTTTTACCTGAAAATATACTGTTCGCATATTTTCCGCTATCTGACACAGTCAAATTACCTACATACCTAACTTATTTGCATGTAAATCACATGACGTTATTCTTAACTTAATCTTTGGCTCGAGTAACCCCGGGTGGGACAGCTAGACGTTTCTCGATAAAAAATGCATAATGATCTAAAATAAATTGAATATTGTTGTAATGATATTATTTAGTGTATTTTAACCATTATATTATAAAATAAAACATATTATTCATATATAGTGTGATACATTTAACGTAAAACACTTAATATTTCAAAAAGTATTTACATCTTAGAAATATTATATTATATTATAATTAATTAATTAATATATATTATTATATTATATTATTTTATGGAATATTTTTTTTACATGGTATGAAGTCGTTACAAAACAAAATTTTTCAAAAAAATTATTTTTTAATTATTTTTTTACTTTAGTATTTTTTTTTAAGTTTTTTACTTTTTTTTACAATATCCATTTTTAATTTTATAATCCAAAGCAGAATATTTTTCTGAATATTTTTATACATAAAAAATTCGAATTTTTGGGGGATAGTTTTTGAGTTATAAGTATTTGAAGTTTAGATGAGCAGAGTATTGGATCAACATTTTGTGGAGTACCCGTAACCACCCCATATTGCTCATCAAAACTTCAAATACCTATAATTCAAAAACCACTCTTCCAAAATTTGATTTTTATGTATCAAAATATTGAGAAAAATATTCCGTTTTGGATTATAAAATTAAAATTGTATGTTGGAGAAAAAGTAAAATCTTAAAAGATAATAAGTTTAAAAAACATTTAAAAAAATAATTTTTTTGAAAAATTTTGGTTTGTAACGACTTTATACCATGTAACAAAAATATTTCCAAAAACGTAAATACTTTTTGACATATTAAGTGTCTTATGTTAAATGGATCACACCTATAGAGTTGCCATTATTAATTTTTTTAATGTGCACAGGATCAGTTAGTACTATATAAAAGTAAAATATGTAATAAATAATAATTTATAATAATGAATATTATAATATTGTATATTCACAGAATATATTATATTTTATATTACTCAGTATCCCATATACGTTTGTATTCTCATTAATAAATGCATAAATCTTCAAGAATTGTTAATTTTCCCAACCTTAAGGATTGATGTGCGTGCCTGTGTAAATGTATTGAGCGATTATTATTGATTAGTTACCTATTCTTTTGTGAACAATAAGTGCCTTATTAATTTGATATATTTTGTATTATTTTATTACGGTATGTAAATACCGTGAATTTTGCTTCATTATCTAGTACACGACCAACTGGCCAATCTGCGCTCCACAAATTATGTGTTATTAATTTTATTATTACGTATTATACATTTTTAATTGTTAATCCAGAATGGCCGTACTATATACTTATATATTTTATTATATATATATTGTTGTACCATAAAGGTTTTGATTACTATTTGTTACCTACTATAGTCAGCTCCAATAGCTGTGCTTATATACTTTTATTCTGTAGAGACAAATGGCTCATGTATTTTATAATATTTCAAGTAGCTCAAATAGTTACCTACTGTGAATTATACCTTTTGTTATATTAAATGTATCGCAATGAGTTATATATTATATTCTATTTCGTTAGACATATTTTTTAAGACCATTTTATTATACAGCAACATTTGTTACCAATTTGTGTCAGTTTTATTTCTAGCTTTAAGTACACACATTACACATTCTTACATAAATATAAATTATAGGGCAACACACACAACGTAGTTTGAAAGTATTACCGGTGATCCCGACCACTGCTGTACTAGCTGCTTCACCACTTTATTATCACTTTACACCCAGTTTTATTATAATAGGTGTTAGTTGTAAGCAATAAGCTCTTGGTGTCCTGCTAAGCGTATTATTGTTTTACGCCCCTGCTTGTACAACATTGAGTATGATATTTATTAATTTACAAAATAACAAATAAAATAAATTTTTTTATAAAAATATTTTTAATAAATTACACAATAGTTGATGTTTACAAATTATAATGCAAGATCAAATTCGATAAATATAAAATTATGTACTTAATCAGTCAGCCTAAATATTTCATTAAATTATGATATAAAATAATTATAAAAAATGCTTTTAAATTATTTCGTAAATTTTAACATTTTTGTATTCTCTAAAAATAATTATTTTTAGGTATTAATGTCTGTTAATTTATAGGGACCTGGAATTAGTTTATGTATCCTACAGCTAATGTATTTATAGATAAGAAAAAATAACGAATTTTCAACAATATTAATAAAATATACATATTTTAATGTATTGAATGAGAATGAATTTTTAATCAATAGTTCACATATATTTAAAGTATAGTTAATACCAATTTTTTATTTTGTGTTTTAGGACATAACATTATAAATTATAATATTATACAAACCAAGCCTTATTGTCATCGTCCCTAGCTCATATATAAACTTCCACCATAGGACTAGAAGCGTTCATTAAAAATTGTTTTATTTCCAGTGGTGTCGGAGCTCAAAATAAAATTTAAGGTAAGAATCACAAACAACCACCGATCAACCCACACATTATTTAAAACTGCTTAAAAAAATGAACTAACACTACCTTTAGATGGAAATAATAAAATTACATTTTCAATATTGCCTCATATTAATATGTTGCTCACTAGACAATTTTGTATCATACCGACTTATTGTTCTTAAATTTAATCCAGAGAATGTACATTATACACTACTACGCTACAGTTTATAACACTGTTACAGTGTAACAGGTACCTAATGTAATACACATTTTAAGTTTTATTTTAATTACACTAATGATGGTTTATGAGGAACCTTGTATTAAATTTTCAAGTTTTTTGACAAAGTAAAAAAAAAATGTTATCAATGCTAATACAAAAAAAAATATATATAAAAATATTTAAAATTTCTTATACTTTAAAATAGCTCAAGAAAAATCAAAATATATTGGTGTATAAAAAATGCTAATATTAATATTTGGTGTAAATATCATGAACCTACAATTATTATTATTTTTTTGTGTTACACCTAAAAACAAAATCAATTTTGACAAAATTGGTTAAAAAATACAATTTTCCTTATTTTTTTTTTTTGTTTTTTCCGATGTCTTTGAATACTATTGTTTATTGGGAATTTATATTTTTGATTCCCCTAAAGTAGAAATTAGATTCATTTTTTTACCTGAAGAAATGATGATGAAGAAAATTAAAGCATTTTTACTGGTCAGGAAAGCGATGATAGATACAAAAATAAAAACACTCACTATTGTAAAATCAATACATTCTTTGCTCATTCGATCAGAATCTAAAATTACGAACAAGTGAGATTTTTTTACACAAAACCAGCTATTAACTAATTAGTTTTCATCTTTTGTTATAATAAAAAAAAATATATGATATCCCACGTTAAAAAAAATTTTTCTATGAACTAAAATCTAAGTCCATCTGCAACTTTCGGTTGCCTATTTAGATCGAATAATTTCACAAAGCGAAATACCTACATCGACACCAATTTGCAAATGAACTGAGGTATACTAAAACCGAGATATAGGTACCAAATATATAGTGCTGTATTTTATACTTGTTCATTTTTTCTGGCTGGAATAGGGTTGTACAACTAATAGAATATATATTTATAAAGTTCTTAACAAATTAAAGTTTTGTGAAATAAGTAGTGTTTTAACATACATTTATATTTAATTTATTTAAAAAATTAACAGACAACATTAATAGATTTTGAGAGTTAATCAAAATATCATTTTTGTGTAGTTGTGTATAATAGTATACACAACGTCCCAACTTTCTGTGACCCAAGAATTTAGAAATTATGTAATTAAACATGATATTAAAACTTTCATATATAGAAATAGTGTACCTAAATTGCCTATTTAATGCGCCGTGTTAACATAATTTTATTATTTTTATTTGAAAAAAAAATATTTTTAACAATATTATATTATTAGGTAACATAAAAAAAAAATAATTTATACATTATGACATAATAAATTAAAGTATGGAACAGTTTGAGATAAAATTATTCACCTCAAAGATATTTAAATCAATGTGTAATTAAATTATTTTTTTATTTAAAAATGCTTTAATTTTTTGCTGCCCCAAAGATGATGACAAACCATTTCAACGATATTTTGGCAAAGACAGGTTGAATATCACAATCAACATCAAACAATGTGATCCATTTACTAGTAAATTTGATGTTTAATTATTTAATTTCTTATTTTTTTAGGTAATTAAACAAATAAGAAAGTTAGTTCAATGAACTACTACGTGGATCGATTAATGATTTACAAATATATCCTTCGATATTGTCAGCTATACCATTAATACGTTGTGGATATGCACGCTAAGATCAAAAGTGAACATTTGCCATTCATTCGATACAACCAGGCTAAATGATCAAAGGAATACATCCATTTACGAAATATTTTTTACGGAAACATCAATGACATTGGTAATCCATTTGTTTTACCTTCAAGCTACATCGGTAGTCCGCTGAACATCCAGGGATATTATTCAAGATGCAATGATATACGTACTTTATTATGGTCATCCAGATTTGTTTATTACATTTACATATAATCTGAATTAGGAGTAAATACAGTCTACCAATTAATACACCGTAATGATATCACTGCACACGTATTCAAAATAAAATTTTAATTCCTAATTGATTTAATCATTAAAAATTGGTTTTTGGTAACACACGTTGCTGACTGTATTCAATTGAGTAACAAAAACGAGGCTCGCCTCATGCTCACATTTTAATTTGGTTTGAAGTAATTTTAGCCGAAATTCCTAAACCATTAATTGACCAAAAATTGTTGAATATTGTTACCAGTCATATGATCCATGGACCGCGTGGTGTTTAACATGCATGGAAAATAAAATTTGAGAAGCGATTCCCAAAGCATTGTACGAATGATACGGTTTAATCCTATTACGAATAGGTATCGATGGTTATCCATTGTATCACTGCAGAAACGCTGAGAGTGGTGGCCACAGATTCACAATACAAATGTCAAACTCTACAAATCGAGTTAAAATTGACAATCAGTGAGTGGTACTATACTCACCATTGCTTTTAATAATATTTAAGGCTTGTATTAATGTCAAAATCTCCAATACCATTCAAAAGGTTTCTCTTTCCTATTCATTTCACTTACACGATTACCATAAATAAGTTTAAAGCCAAACAATGTCCATTTATAGCTTGGACTTAGAAAATCCATATTTATCCAATGAGCTTCTATATATGTTCCATACCCACTTGTAGGGAAATTATTAAATTTATTAGTGTTAGCAAAAAATAGGTTAACCAAAAATATTGTGCACCGATTAGCGTTTAGTTAAATTAAAATTATAAATTGTTTTAATTTAAAATAATAAAAATAATTTTGAAAAAAGTTAAAAACCAACTTAGTTTAATATCAATTTAACATATTATAACTAAGCCATAGCAACGCGTGACTGGATCGGCTAGTATAGTTTAAAATGTAATTAGATGTATATTTAATTATTTATTTTAAATGTTCACAAACTAACTTTCACAAAGTAGTCTATAATTATATAAATAAAAATTATTCATACATTTAGATTTTTATAAATTAACTTTAAATATATATTTTACTATTTTCTGAACCTGTTCTCTATATTATTTTTATATTCCGCATACCGTCAAATGTTCCTATTACATTCATGTAACCATCATCGACTACAATTATGCTATACCACAAAACGATGCTAATAGACTCGTTACATAAATACCTTAAAATGAATTTAAATATTTTGAAAAATTAATTTTAATATTTAGTAAACAGTAATATACATAGTGACAAAAACTTAAAAGACCAAACGAATAATTTTTTGAATACAAATAACTAAAATCATATTTTTAACAAAATATCCAACTTCGTCGTAATTTTAAGAAAATTGTGAATTTGTATTTCTGAGAATTATAGGTTTCTATAAGAGAAATAATTAAGAATACTAACAACTTTGTATTAAATGTTAAAGCCTTATCAAAAAAAAAAATTGAAAATTTTTAGTACAAAATGATTTACAGATATTTGTGATTTTGAAGAGTTTTATCGAAATTTAAACTTCATACGTTTATATAGTTATCATTAAGTACAATTTAAATTAATTTTATTATTTATATTATTTCAGCAAATAAAATTTGTAATTGTATTCACTGTTCAGAATTATTATATGTATCTGCTATAGTAAAACTCAAATACTGAATAATACTCCTAAACTACTTTCTTAGTAGCTTTTAGATTTTGATATAAGAGTCTAAAATCTATAAAAAAAAAAACAAATAAATAATCAAACAAATGTTAACTAGGTAATACTAGAAGCTGCAAAAAAATATTCATATGGCATACGCCAAGTTTTAGGGTTGCCATATTTTTTTACTTAAACCGAAAAAAAATATTTATTGTCAGATAAATCATATCTATCACGCTCAGTTTTAATATTATATTTTTTCGATACCACACTCAATGATCATCACTAAACGTTAATCGGAATGAGTAACTGACAAAATTATCAATTAGCGATACCGAATAAAAATTATCGTGAGGGAACGGGAAAATGATTAATTTATTCGTCAATAATAGGTATTGTCGTCATCAAGCTAAAAAATAATTTCAAAATATATTTCGGCAGTCGAACGAGCAAGTAACTAATCAACTTGATTATTTTAACATTTATCAAAACAATATTGTTTTTCTACTAAAAACGTGTAATAAAAGACAAAACGTAAACATAAATTATTGTATTAAATTAACCGTCCGCAATATTTTATCTGGGCTCCGGGACACTATATTAAAAATAGTTACAGTACTAGCCGAACTGGTACGTACTACAGCCTTTAGTCCTAATGTCTGGAAACTCCATTAATTTATCTATTCATTAGCAGTGACGTAATTTGAGTATTTGATGGTGATATAACATAACAATATTTTTTCTAATTTTGAGGAAATATAATACTGTGTAAGCACTAGAAAACTATTGTCATGATTATAATTAATGCTTATAGTTTTCTAGTTATAATATTTAGATTCGCTGATACTATTAAAATTATAAAATCAAAATGATCACTCTTATATTTATCCATGATTTCGAAAAAAAACATTCTAATAGAAAGTACTTACCATTTTAAAATGTTTTGATTTTTCAATTAAATTTTAATAGTTTCATATAATAATTTAATTTCTTCGGCCTTCTAGAAAAATATAAAATGACACCACTGAAGTAGGTATTATAATTATTTTGCTTCTCTGCGTCTTTTTTTTTACCATACAATGAGACTATTTTTGCCTCAGGTACGTATAAAGTTATGTAAGACAGAATTGGTATCGAGATAAAAATGTAAATGTAATGGACTGTGAATTGAACGCAAGATATTTATTTTTTTATTTTAATTTTTTAAGTTCAAGCAAATGACGCAAATTAAAATAAATTGTTTTATAAATTACAAAATAAATACAAATTTATACTAATGGTATATTAAATATTGATCGAAAAATATTTTTTAAAACCACAAGTTTTCCATTTGATGCCGAGTTGGCGCAACGTCAAAATTTAAATTAAATTTTGTGTGTTAAATAACGTCTTGTGAATTTTTGTTAATTTCATGCCGAATATTTGAAGTTGTACCTATAATCTAATTAAGATTTTTATGATTAACTTAATGTTTTCATTTGGGAGAAGCCGGTGTAACAATGCGTTAACCTCACCTTTTGCTTCTTGTGTTTGTGGTAAATAAGTATCATTAAAATCCTAATTTTGATTATGCAAAATCATGCTATTTATTAGTGCAAAAAAGTCGAATTCTGTCGTTATGTGCCGTGATGGTATAATAACATACGTTTTTCAAAATTAATAGGTCAATTTTCATTTAATTTGAATTTTTTTTAATTATTTTTAAAAATATAAACAATAAATTGACTATCTTAAAAATTAAAATAACTTAATTATATACAAAATAAAATTTGCCACTGAATTAGAATTTTGCATGAATTATATTTATATATTTATATGTTTATTAGAAAATCATGTTGGTGATATAGATTATGCACTATTGGAATTAGTGGAAAATTTAATAAAGAATGGATAGAAGGTGTCAGTGATTGGCAACATTTATCATAAAATATTCAACGACACGGGGGTTCAATACAACACTTATATGCGTCTAAAATTAGATCTTTATGGATTAAAAATCAACCATTAATGGAAATATAGAAAAGCAGTACTCCCAAAAAGCTATGTTATGGAGAAATGTTTTAAATCGTATAATAAAAATATTTTTATGTTTGACTGCTGGTAATTCAAGCTTACGTGTTAATTAAGGTAGCTTAAAGATAAAATATCCAAATGATGGTAATTTTTTACGAATTGTTAAACTACTTGCCGAGTTTGATCTTATTTTAAATAATGTAATAAATGACAGAAAAAAAAAATATTAAATATCTCAGTCCGTTGATTCGAAACGAAATAATAGATATTTTATCTTCTAATTTAAGTCGTATAATTTGTGATGATTAGGTCTTGGTTATTAAGTTATGATCATTAGGTTTAATTTTTTTTCTCGGTTATCATAGACTCAACACAAGATATAACTAAATAAGATCAAGTTAGTCTTATAATTCTTTACACTGTTGTTAATTATGAAGAAACAAATGTAGAAATTAAATAATCGTTTTTAAGGTTTTTTTATTAAAAAATCACAATAGATTATTCTGAACTTTTGAAACATAATTTATCGGAGTATCAATTAAATATAGAAAAATGTAGAGACCAAAGGTATAATGAGGCAACTGTCATGAGTGAAGCTAACTCAGGAGTCCAAAAAATAATTCTTGAAATCGTACCAAATACTACATTTGTACATTATTGCTCTCATAGTTGAAATTTGGTGATAAGTTATGCTGCCAAATGTACCTGAGAAATATCATCTTTTTTTGAAACTATTCAAGATGTATACAACTTTTTTAGTTCCAGTGTACCACGGTGGTCTCAACTAGCTATTGGGGAAGAAGAAAGTTTATAAATAAATTTGTACTTAGAGTTATTTTACTTAAAAAGCATTCTTATATTTTTTCTGTAAAATTATTATTTATTATAAAAAATATCAAAAACTAAAAATATTTTGGTAATTCGGTGATATTAGATTTTTCATTATTTTTGACGTTAAACAAAATAATTTACTTTATTTTCTCGATAAAGGTTCGATATAGGTTTCGTTTAACGCCAAAAATAATAAAAAATCTAATATCACCGAATTACGAAAATATTTTTAGTTTTTGATATTTGCTATAATAAATAATAATTTTACAGAAAAAATATAAGAATGCTTTTTAAGCAAAATAACTATAAGTACAAATTTGTTTCTATACATTTTTTTGTAATTTTAATAATTGAGCTAAAAAAAAAAATAAAAATGTGTAAATTAATCCCAATAGATCAATTTTCAACCCTAATGCGGCACGTGAAGGGGTTAAGTTATCAAGTCCACATTTTTACAGAATCATTATTTTGTATATCTTAACAAAATAAGAGTGTGCTGGTTACGAAAATCTAAATTTCAAATTTTTGAATCACCCTAATACAGTGAAACTTCGGTATCTCGAATCGTAAGGGATCAAAAAAAAAAATTCGACATATCGAAACTTCGAGTTAGCGAGGGGATTTAAAACATAAATAAAATTTGAAATAAAAATGATCGGGACTGAAAAAAAAATTCGACATACGAAAACTTCGAGATACCAAGGTTTCACTGTATATATTGTTATTCTGATAAACTGTATTTTATTTACATTTTTATCCAACACTCCCCCCCCCAAAAAAAAAAAAAAAAAAGAATAGTTGTAAAAGTTGTATAATGAAGGGCCTCTAGATTTTAGTTTACACACAGCCCACCAGTAGTCTAGTTACGGCACTTTATCAGGGAGTATGTTTTTTGAGAATTTTTAAAATGATTATGGAGGGATTATGGTCGTGCGATCTAGTGTGACAGTATATAGAGAAAATAATAATTTGGTTGCTCACAAAACAAGAGGGAATTCTAGACTCTTTCGAAACTCTTTTTATATGATTTGTAGGTGACAATCTGACTCTAAGTTGTCCTGTTGAGAGTGAGAAATTATTTTTTTATTTTAAACTGTAATAATAATATAACCAACTACCTATAGATATTAATTCAAATTGATCGTATCTTTTTTAAGCATTGTACCTATATGCTAACAATGTAAAAATAGTATATTATTATGATGGCTTGTGCTTTGTCCGTTGCTCATAAATAGATAAATCGAAAATATAATTTCTGGTGGAACGTGTTTCCAAAAATGACCTACCCCGTTTCGCCCAGGTACACGATTCGCCCAAATGTTGTTATTATATGATTACCATGAGTATGACCGTTTTCAACCAAAATCGTACTCTTTTCCATATCTCCCGGACTATATCTTAAAATAGCTCAATTTAAAATTAAGTTGTTTCAATATAATTATTATTCATTTTCACATATTTGAGACAGTTAATATATATTATTATGTAGTGCATAAATTAAATAATAAAGTTTTATTTGTGCATCGTCGTTTAGCGTTATCCACAGAACACCATGATGATACATTACAATACTTTAATGTAGTATAATACGAACGTTTTAGTATTTCACACAACAATGCCTTAGATATTATGTACAGTTTTGTAAACTATTTAAATACAAGGAACGAAGATTGGGTTCTGTATAGGAAATTTTTAAGAAAAATGAAAATCTAACAATTTTAAATTAGTTCTATATTAATAGTTAATACAACTTTTTATTTATTGTTTTGTTTCTTAATAATATCAATATTAGTTGAAATATGTAATCATTTTTTTACCTCTAAATCGTCACACATATTAAAGTATTTATGAAATTGTGAAAAAAGCATGTCAAGTAATAACATAATAAATATACAAATAAACATATAGTTTACAATTTTAAAAAAAAATATTTGTATTAGTATTCAAATACATTGTGAGTATTAATAAATTACATTTCTATATAAGTATTTTAAATACTTATATGAAGAATATGAGAATACTAGTATACGTATCTTAATACTTTTTGAAAAGAATTTTTTACAAGATTACATATGTATTTACGTTATTTAAGCTAAAAAAGTATTTATAACTATTGAACATTTACATATCTTTGTCTCATTTACTTTTTAAAAAGACAGCCACATATAAATGATATGCAGAGAAGGAATATTTTTTTAATTAATACAAAACAAACATTTCATTTGTTAAAAACGATGTTATAAACTTTTTTTTTTAATTTTTTCAACAATTAAAAAAAAATCATCTATAACAATGATACAATGTTTTTGTTTCAATTGATAGGTTCATTATAAAATATATGCAAAATACTTTAGAAGTGGAAAATGCATTATTTTATGGACAATAATTACGATACAATTTTATGTATTTTTAAAAGGTGATTAAAACGTTTTAAACATTTAAATATACAGTTTTTGAAACAAAATAACTTGTTTAAAACACATTCCAATCCTGCAGGTAATATGTGATAGGTATGTTAAATATTTGACTGAACCATTGCCAACTTAATTTTAAATTGATCTAAACCAGTCTGGGTGAAACGGGAATAATATAATATCGAAATTTGGACGAAACGGGAAATGTCAATTTCGAGTGAAACAGGCTACGAACATAATTTCAACATGGTTGTATTTATTTATAGAAAAAGATTTTATGTCTTATGTTAATTAAAATTAATGGATGGAAACTTTTCAGTTTTAAATATATCTGGAGTTATGTTGTCTTGGAAAAAAAACTATCTGTCATTATTAGATCACAATACTAATACAGTCGTTAAATACAATAAGAATTATGTAAAATTGTCAGACGCGGGAACTTACACATGCGTAGTGAAAAACGTGTCTGTAGTGTCTGTGTACAGTAAAAACGATTAAAATTATTAATAGGTTTTCCAGTATTTTTTCTAATTAACAGGATAATATTAATTTACAGAGTACAGAACGGAAGTGCCACTCTTAGTCGAATATCCAGTTGATTTGACTTTAAAGGTTGGGGACACAGCACGGTTTTCTTGCAAGACATTTAAACAAAACACAATTGACTGGAATTATTTGAATGGTACAAATCCGAGTGGCATAAAGACCGAAGAACTTATTTAGTTAAAAAATATATCCAACAACAACAACGTGAGATTCTTATAACAATACTATTGAAACGCTTTATTCAGATTACTGAAAATTTATTTGACTGAAAAAGGCTCATATTCTTAATTGTATTTTATTAATTAGTATAAATTAATAATTATAACTTTTAATAGTTTAAAACCTATAGCTAAGACGATAAATTTAAATTTAATATAGGTAATTATAATATACACAGTTAATACGTTAACTTTTACAAATAAATACATATTCAGCATATTCATACACATTTAACATGTTTTAATTAGAAGAGATAAAAGTACATATCTTTTTTGTTTATAGGTTGAATTGTCTAATGGTGTATTGATTCTCAAAAATATCAATATCAATAACGTTGGATGGTACGTTTGTTACATAAATATAAACAAAACGAGTGAAATGACTGGAGCCAAATTAGAAGTGAAAATATGTTTGAATAAAAACAATCATATTTATATCACTAAAATAATATCTTAAAATTGTTGAATTTTAAATTTTTTTTTTTTTACTTAATAATAAAAATGACTAATGCTCGGGAACTGAAGTAAAAGATAGAGACTTTATGGATGATTTAATAAAAATTTGTATTTACAATGCAACAGAAAATTCTACTGCTCATAAGTTCTCAAAACATGATTGCATCATGCAAAAAACTAACAAAAAGTTTGCCGAAGATACGTTGCAATTGAAATGTGTAGCTGATGGTAAATTTCAAGTTCTTAAAATAATGAAAATATTGCTACTTAGTGTTTCCAAACGTTATAATAACGTTACATGTAACAAAAAAATTAAAAATTATTAATAAAAAAAATATAAAATTAAAACTGAAATTTGTAAATATAATTAAAACGGAATACGATAAACAAGAATATAATAGTAAAACCACAAATCAAAACATAATAATCAACAAAGTATATAATATATCATTTATTAAAACATAACACAATACTAAATAATTTAAAATCCATTTACTTAAAACTTATAATGCTGGTTGCTTAGACTTATTTTTTCCTCGCGATTTATATTTTATTTTAGTAATCAATCCAAGAATTCCTCGCATTAGATATTATTTTTAACAATAAACACGAAAGTTGTATAAAGTTTTAATTCCAAATAACGTGATATCTAAATGCGAAAACTTTAGGTATATCGTTTTACTTCTAAATTATGTAAAACGAAATTTCAAATGCATTTTCAAATTTCAAATTCCCTTTTACTTCTTAGTTAATTGTCCAATATAAATGTATTTATATTTATTGAACATTTACAATGTACATTTTACATTGTTTTACAAAATATCGATAGTTGAATAATGATAATTAAAAATATGATGACTTTTGCATTATTTTTCATTTGATCCTATAAATTACTATCTTAGCTAAAAATTCGTTTCACGCTCCCCTAATTTTAAATATACTAATTTAATCTTGCATTTTTTTTTTCATTTTTATGTATTCTTAACTATAAATGCATTATTTTTGTTTTTAACGTAATTTTTTTATATTTTTCATATACCTAATAGGACATTTTTTGAAATATTTGTACAATGTGGGGTATTTTAAAGAAAATTTAAATATTCAAAAAAATAATTTTATTATTATTAATAAGGGGTTTTTCTTATGATTAAATTTATCGCGTACCGATACAGATTTACTTTGTATTGTTTCATTAATTTTCAGAGATTTTCGTTCAAACAAACAATGAAAAATTCGAATATTTTTTATATATTTTTTTTACTTTAAATTAAACTTAAAATTGATATGTTTACTATTGTCTATTATTTTATAATTTTTATTTTAAATTACTCTGACACTACTTAATATCACAATCATATCTCTAATAATAATTATTATTTTTAAATTAATTTTTTTCATTTATTAAAGTAGATTTTTTCGGTCATTTTTTAAATTAAATTTTTGGACTATTTAGGGCATTTTTATGTGTTCTTTAGGTCATTGACATCTTATCTCTAATCATAATAAATGTCATCTTATGTTCTGGTAAACTCTTACCAAACATAACGTAGTACAAAGACGGAATCACGCCACCGCAATGCAAAATGGGTATCAATTACCTGCAAGAGCAATGGGTTATTGTACTGGACAATTTAAAAACGACTGATTCTGGAAATTACACCTGCAAAGTATGCAACAAAACGTACGAATGCAAAGAATTCACGTGCATTGTTGAAATAAGTAAGCAGAAAGCGATGGTCGTCGTTTATCAAAAATAGTATAATATACAACATTAATCTGATTTGAAAAAAAAAATCATATTGAAACTAAAAATAATAACAGTTAGACTTCCTGATAACCGCATTGAAGAAGGGTAGCTTCATAATGTCACCACGTCGATATACATTAAGTATCGTTCGACTGCAATACTATTGAAAAATCTCAAATCGCAAGTGCAATGGTTATATAATAACACCAATTTAGGGGAGGTCAACGATATATATATATATATATATATAGTTCATTTAATAGTTATTAAATGTTATACCACATTTTATGTATCAATATATATATATATATATACTAAATAACTTTATAACTAATAAAATATATATAAAAATAAATAGATTATTATTTAATTTTATAATTGCATACTTGTATTAAAGTTATGTGACTAAAAATTCATTTTTGGTCTACGTCTTCTGAATTGGTAAAAGAGAGCAAGTTCCTCAGTTTCATACTTTATTAAATTTTTTTAATACTTCTTTTGCTACAAAGCATTTAAAATTAAAGGTTTTGTACATATTATGGCTGTACAAGGTGATAAAAAAACTTTAATTCATTACGATCTAGATTAAGTTTACGTTAATACAATGTCAGTGTTATTGTGTAATGTCCGTTATGTGTAAACTTAATGGAAATTAGAAACATTAATACTCATTCTGAATTCCAAACTATATTGATATTGATAACTTCAAAAATAATAGTTATACAACACAAGCTTACCAGTATTGTAATAAGAACACATCAACACCTATGAATATTATCAAATAATTAAAACTTTTAAA
This sequence comes from Pentalonia nigronervosa, assembly GCA_014851325.1. Lineage (NCBI taxonomy): Eukaryota > Metazoa > Arthropoda > Insecta > Hemiptera > Aphididae > Pentalonia > Pentalonia nigronervosa. The sequence goes on along the minus strand of JACXSJ010000838.1, from coordinate 140,736 downwards.
TTTGTACAATACCCGTTCGCTTGTTTTATGTTTCTAGGCTTTTACAAAATAATTAATCACCCAATGGTAATATTATCATTATTGATTCATTTTGATAGATTTTTGTGCTGTACTATAATATATGAATATATTATATACAATTACACTATATCTATAAAATTCTTCAATGTTCCGTCGAAAGTTTGGACAAAATATAAATGTGATTTCCTTTAGTTTTTTTTTTTTTTTTGAAAATTGAGTTGTTATGTCATAAGTAAAGTTTTCACTAAGTTGTTAACTCAAGTTTCTAGTGCGTTAAATAATACGATATTATTTTATTATCTATTTTTTTTTCTAAAAATGGTCATATTAAGTTCTTCATTCAGTAAAAAAAAACCCAAACTAAATTTAGGGTCATGCGTTCAAAATATTTCGTGTTAACTTTATTATGGAATATACTGTACATAATTAGTAAGATATTAGTTGTAGGTAGTAGCCGAATACATGAACAGTGTTACGCGAATCATGTCTAAGCTCTCACGTCTACCTATATTTTTATAATGTCACAATCGAAGAAGGAAAACAGCAATCATTGCACTTGTCGAATGTGACCTATTTAAATGAAGGATGTATACTTGCATAGCCAGTAACCTTTCGGGCAAAACCTTCGGTAATGCTTATTTGAGAGTAGTAGATGGTAACTAACCATGAGAAATTGAAATGTAATTATTTTATAAGCACATTAATTGATTGTTATAATTCAATATGTGATGACAACATTTTACAGTTGGAACACACGATCATAATCAAACTTTTTCAATTCTTGCGGTCTCACCAATTTGCTGCTCTGTGGATAATATACTTCGTGCTGCTCACATTCGTGTGTAGCTTAATGCTATTGAAAAGTCGTAAAGAAATTGATGAATTAAAACAGCAAGTAGTTTTTGAAACTGCTAAAAGTGCAACAATCGTTCACATGACTAAAACAATCCATCAAAGATCATTTAGAATTCAGTCTGCCATGGATGTAAAAGTATAGTTAGATAGAAACAGGTTAACCAAAAAATGTCATCAAACGTTTTACATTAATTGTTCTTAATTTTTAATTCATATATGTCAATTCGCCTATAATATATAAGAAACATATCTTTTAAATTAATGTTGTGCATTTTAAAATACTATTCGATTACATATGTAATTGTCCGTCCTCCGCAACAATTCAAAAATGTTGTTAGCCTATTAATATCTGCCCCTATAAGATGATCATACGTACTGTTTTATTTCAGATTTGTGTTCTGTTGTTTTGGAAAACTTTTTTTCAGATCATTTTTGTCTTGTTCTTTCTGTGAATTCCAATTATTTCTTATTAATTAATATTAAGATGTATATCTATACAATATACATTTTACGTATATATTATAATATTTTATTTTTGAATTTTTTGAAAAAGATATTATATTATTGATAATGACAGTATTGACAGTGATTTTATTCAAAAAAAAAATATATAATATAATTGGTCTAATGGTAGTTTATTACAATACCATTTTATTATATTATCTTGACTTAATTAATTGGTCCAATTTTTTATAAAATTAGCAAACATATTTCAATTCTAGTAGTTGAATTTTACTCCCTACTATATTTTGTTATAAATTAATTTATTCCTAAAAATAAAAATTTTCAAATTTAAGTTTCCTTAATGGTTTTCTAGAAATTAAAAAACCTAACTAAACTAAAAAAAACTATCATGTTCACAATGTAAATGCCTTAATAAATTAGATTAGAAATAAATATAAAAATTCTCGCTACCTACTTGAATAATATCCAATATTTTCTAAAATCTCAGCCTAAAAATTGTTGTTCTTTCGTAAAAAGTTTCATTTTTATCATCTGATTTACCATATTCAATTTCTTTTAACCAAAAATATCAATTTTTTCTTTGAAGAATAATATATTCCTACAAATCGATTTAATTTATTTCAATGAGTGGTAAACTTTAAATGGTCTTTCACTAAATATTGACATATACCAAGTTGTATCATATCCTTTAAAAATATTAAACTTTAATTAAATATATTATTAAATTGTTTTTTTTTTACTTATTTTCTACATCAAAAATTGGTTTATTACGTTCAATTTTAATAAAATATTTAGCCAATTTAGGCATAATATTTGATTCAAAACTATTTTTCTATTTTCACGTATAAGCTATTAAAAATAAAGCGTTTCCTGTTTTTTGTATGATAAAACGAAATTGTTCATAATTCCATGATTCTCAAACCTTCAAATGTCTATACATCTCACACAGAATATGTTGCTTTAATTTAAGAAAATAACAGTTTAAGGAATAGTTATGAAATTGAAAACATTTTAAAAAATTCACAATAAAGTCTTTCGCTTATATGTTATAAATGCAATATACTAAGATCCCACAACACTGGTTACGAAAAAATTTTAAGAATTCTAAACATAGAATCTCTGAAATTACACAAAAATATCTTCTATAGCACATTTCTTTTCAAATTAATAAATAACGAGATAGACGACTCTTTATTATTAAGCCAGATTATTTTTTAAATAAATATGCATAAAGCTGAAAATAGGCATCTATTTCAAATTACACATTTCACTCAAAAATACATGTTAATGAGCCTGTTGGCTGTTAATATATCAATGTCTTCAGAAAACAATCAAGTTCTTAATGAACTGTTTAAATAATTATCATACTTCTATATATAAACACATTTTATCAATGTCATAAATGTATGAGCTATTTTTTATTATTTAATAATAAGTTTGTTATATAATGTGTAATATAATTTAATGATTCAACCAATCACATTTCATATTATATATCTATAATTAAAATTAATTTTCATTTCTCCCCTTTGTCTTTGTTAATTTATTATACATATTAGTAATAGGTTATTACTAATTGTAAATGAAAACTTTGTTTATATATTATTGTAACTATTATTAAACTAGTGCCGGTTTATTATGTATATATCTATATATTATTGTATTACACTATAACTATTATTAGTACTTTGATGTTGAAAAATTGGACATAGTCCATATGAAATAAATAAATAAAAATAATATAAGGCTCATGTACCCCTATGTAAGTAATGTCTATCATATATTTTTTTTTTTACAAAAATTAACTAAAAAAAAACTTTAATAATATTAATTTCAAAATTATTATAAAAATTATTTTCTTCTTTTTTTGATTATAGTCACTCGTATGTCCTATGCCTATATATATATATATTTTATTTCTTCTAGGAATAATATATAAACATTTTTTTTTTATTAATTTTGAATTCATATTAAAAATGTATAACCAAATTGATTAAAATTTACATTATTACTTGAAGGAAATGCACTGCAAAATAATTCTATTGTAGTATTTGTTTTAGTTCCAAGCACGGTGATGACAACAGCATGATAGTTTATAATACTAGGATAATAAAAAAAAAAAAAAAAATAGGAAATTTGCTGTAAATTCCTCTGTTGTAAATGTGTTAATCTAAAAATCAATGATAAATTGTTGCATAAAAAAAAACGATTCTGAGCCAAGAGATCATATCAATATGGGAAATATAAATATAATGAAAAAGGTCACAATTTGAAATGTTTAGTATAATGAACTCTGAGGAAATTCAAATATGTCTTATTAAAAATGATACACCACAAATTTAAAAACGTAAAATATCTAGTAAATAAAGTATTCAAAATGTCCAATATGGAAGAGGGTTAAATGAAACCCTTATTTATTTCTAATGGTCTAACAAGTGATTATTATACAATATGAGTATGGTGTAATCAATAAATATATTAACATCATTACCACTTCTATACTATAAATACTTCTATATTTAGATTCATAATATTATAAATGTGGAAGTTGGTATAGAGATAAATGAAACCTTGTGGAAAAACTTGTGGCTATTTTTTGTCGCGAAAATAAAACTTTAAATGGATGAAATACCAGATGAAAGTTTATATATCCTAATCGCTAATATATATTACCAGTCGCGCCATCTATCAGCAAATCTTCTTTCCTTTTATAATAAAAAGTACGTACTAAAATGCCAGGGCGCGCCGCCTACCCAGCGCATAGCTTGGGGTCAGTTTTAATTAGTTATAATTGTTTAACTAAATAAAATCGAAAATCGCGAAGCATGTTTGTTTTTTTTTTTAAGGCGCCGGGAGGCACTGGCCGAAACCTTTGTTTCAAATTTGCATTTAGCCCAAATCCGCAAAGACTGAGGAGTTGCTGTTGCTGTAACCTCCTCCGGAATGGCTGCTACGCTGCTCGATGGCGACAGAACGACACACGTTCAGTACAAAAACTGCCATTGAACTTAGCACATGAAGAAATGCCAGTATGTAACATTACTAAAAAAACAACGAGAGTGGACGAATGTCGCAACAATGTAAGCCGTTGGTTTGGGACTGTTCGTGCCAAACGAAGACAATTAAAAATTATTATTATCAGAACGATATGCTAATGAGCACGGCCAGCCGCTTTTTTATTTTTCCTTCGTTCGTGTGATATTTTATTTTATTATTTTTTTTTTTTTTTTTATTGAAAATAAATACCCTCGGCAGCATGGGCCATTGGGTTTACAGAAAATAAAAACAAAACTTAAAGTGATTTACATATATTGTATATTAAATCTAGTTTAATTATATTTTGGTTAGAAGATTGGCGGCTGTGATAAATTGGATGATATTTGCTATGGATTGAGGGTGATTGTTAAGTATTTCGGCTGATGATTCAGATAGATTGTATATTGTTCGGATATTGAGGTATATTAGGCATTCAGTGAGAATGTGGTTGATGGTGACCTGGACACCGCAGGATGTGCATATTGGGGGTTCTTCTTTGGACATTAAGAAGCCGTGGGAGATTTGCGGATATTTTATTGTTGTTATTATTGCATTATTATTCTCTTTGTAGAATTTATTTAAAATATCGTATTTTACAATGTGTCTGTGTGAAAACTGTATTTGTTCTCCACCACCATTTATTGTCGTTGTTCGTTGTCTCATTATTACATATTTTTTATATTGTCGTATGCTAGCACACTAAAGTTTTATTAAAACGTATAAAAGATTACTGCCATTGCGACACAACTACAAATTATTATTATTATTATTACTCTACAGGTGGGGGCAGTAACCACTCGTACGTTGTATTATTATTATTGTTCTGCAGTATTAAACGTGCGAGTACAACCAATTCACTAGTTTTCGTCATTTTATTATTATCACTCCTATCATCCCGTGGCTTTCATCGCTGGTTTGGGCATTTGAGATTGTTATCGTTTCTGTGAAGTGCGTAAGTCCACCAGAAATCTCAGATTGTGTGTGAGGCGGCCGCTCATGTCGTCGAAGTACATCATCGATATTGGCGGATCGACCTGCACACCACTTGCCATAGTATCCAAGTAGTTTTTTGAGTTAGTTCGCAAGTCCCCTTAAATTATAATTGCATCCTGTGGGCATTGCACCAGACCAGACCGACCACGGGACCCCCTCTCCATAAACTAAATGGTACTCTGACTACTCCTTAAACTATAATTATTCCTTTCCTCGTCCAGTCAGTGTCTTCGGTTGCATATCCTACGAGCGTTGGGTGTGCGCAAGTGTAGTTGCCTACCCGACCAAAAAACAGGCGCAACAATGGTCACAATATTTTCTGGTAGTATTTAATATGATCTTATACATATATTAATAATTAGTATAATTAGTATAAGAGCCACAATTATCGTGGCTCTTCGATATTTAATATTGTTTTTAATTTTTCAAAATCATATTCCAATCATATCCTATTGATCTCTGAAAAAAGTCGACAACTGCTGAAACACGATGGAACAGCTTGTATATGACGCAGCAATTGTGGAGACCAGAAATTAAGCCTTTGGGGTAATTATTTATATATTAAATTCATTGATCTTTAAACTTTAGAGGCTTATGCAAGAAAATTTTGCTTATGTATTTTAATATCTTAAAAATACCTCAAGGAAATGTTATGTGGAGTCTTATACTACATTTTCAAGGTTTATGATTGATCCTAAACATATCAATACTTTTAAAAAATAACCTAACTGAAAAAAAATTTTAATTTAAAATGTCATAAATATGATAAATTGGAATATTCCAAGTTTCTACGATTGAAATATTTTGAATTATTACTAAATAAGAAAAATTTTTGTGGTACAAAATGTTATTATACATCTGAATATCGATTGTTGTCAACATTTGAACATAAATCGCTTATACAAAAATTTTGATTTTACCTTAAAACTTGTATCTAATACCTATATTGTACTCGACATGGCTTATACTTCACTTTACAGTATCTCTCTAAGTGGTCAGCGGTGGGCCTTAATCAACTGACAGGTTACACATTTTAAATATTGTAGGAATTGTAAAATAATTATATTTAATAATTCATGATAATTAAAATTATAATAATAAATTTAATTATTTTTAAATGTCTTTTATTATAGTCAACCAACAAATTTGATAATATGTTTGAAAATTCATTAGTTTTCTATTACTTTGGTAAATTGCAACTGAATATGAAAAATTAATAAGTATAATATATCTATAGGTATTCTGATAATTATATTTATAGCATATGACACAAATACTTAAAGATATTATAATTATGAAAATAACATAAATTATTATTTTGTAAAATTTAATCAAACTAATTTTTCACACAATCGTACAATATTCAGCTTGACTACTGTGCAGTCGAGTGCTTTTTTTCATTATATCTTAAGCAACAGTTTATATTTTCCATAAAAATACACTTTGGGAACAGTATGATATAACTAATTCAAGTCAACCCCTGATGTGATAAATGTGCCCTGTAAAAATTCTATGATAAATTGTTACAAATAATAAATAATATGACACAATTATAAACAACAACATTATGATGATCAAGCACGCACACTTGTAAAGTACGAGTTTATTTATTTTGTTTTTCATTTAATTTAATTTAACTCTTTTACAAAAAATGAATCAATTATTGAAGTACATTTTTAAGAAAATAATTATTATTTTTAATAATATTTATAATAATTTTTGAAAATAAAATAAAACATACAAAATTAAATATAATTTCCCTAAATGTATTAAAAAACTAAAATATACAATAGTATTATAATAAACAACAATGTGAGGAGCTTTTAAAGTTATATTATTTTTTTCAGCTAGCTCTATTATAGTTAACAATAATTTTGAAAACTAATCATCAGACCTTATGCATATAAAAGTTTGAATAACCCAATTAATTATATTTCTGGCTTCACCTAACGCTGCTGTTTTAGATTGTAAAGAAGTACTTAAAATATTTATAATGCCTAAAACTTCTTTTAATATAACAACAACAATTAAGAATTGATATTTTTGTATCTGATTAAGAATACCTATAAAAAATAATGAAATCATAATTGTTATAATAAAATACCAATCAATTTGCATTACCTAAAGCTTCAACAACATCTTTATGTGCTTGAATGTCAACTTTATTAATCAAAAAATTTTAAATTGCAGAGTAATTTTTTAACATTGAGTCACAGTTTTTGTATCTGCAAACCCAGCATGTATCACACACTCTAAGAATGTTACTGTTCTTTAACTTTAATTCTAATTGAATTTTAACCAACTCAGAATTGTTAGATGGACGAGAAAAGTATTTATGTACAGACAAGTGTATTAAAAATATTTCAAGCAATCTACAATAAAATTGAAAAAGTAATTCTATAAATTCATATAAATTAAATTATAGTTTACTACATTGTAAAGTAAGAACTTTGATTCCTTTACACTTGACCATAACAACTAAATTCAGTATATGTGCTTTACAGTATGTATAAAGTGCAAAAGGATGTTCTTTTATTTTTGCTCATATTTCTCCAAAACAACCTGACATAACGCTTGCTCCATCATAGGACTGAGCCACTATGTTTAAAGCGTTCATATCAATGTTTAATTTTTTAAAATATTTGAAAATGGCTGCAACAATATGATTAGCGTTCTGATTACTGGAGACAGTATCAAATTCTAAGAATCTCTCTACAATATTAAGATCAATAATATATCTAATGAAAATACTCATTTGTTCTTATTTGTGAGATTTATAAAAATTATGATTACATTTTTATCAAAAAAAGGTAATAGTAAATAGTAATAGTAATAGTAAATACTGTTACAGTAATTTCCAATTTCTTTAATTATTATTTCTCTAGTATAATCAGCACCAACTTGTATGATTTCTTCTTAGACTTTCCACCTTGTTTGGTTAATTTTTACATCATAATAGTTTTTACAATTTGGTACACATTTTGAAAAAGCATTGCACAGTTCTTTGAAATTACCTAAAACTTATTATTTATAAATTAATGAAATCAAGTTTTATTAATACTATATTACCTTGATTTAAAGAATCACATTTTTCAGAATCTTCCTGAAGTGTCATTCCTTGTTTATCAAAATATAAAACAATTTCAATTAATTGGGTCATATTAATAAGCTTTATTTTCTGCAATTTGATTGTCATGAACATTTGATAATTTGATTAAAATGAAACCAATTTTATGCAACTATTTTGGTTAAATTTGTTTCATAAATATCAGAGTTGATGTTTACCTATTTTAAAAACAAACTGAAAAGACACAAAAATATATTTAAATAAAGAAGTTAATTCAATAATACACTAAATGGTAACATTCACATTTTTTTAGTTACCTACCAATCAATATTTCTGGTAATAAAGAGTTAACTTTTAAAATTTTACAATATAATGACATAGAAACTTACTTTCTGCCAATTATTACATCCAATTTTTGTTCATATTTTTCCAACACTGCTAGTATCAAATATATGACAGATAAAACAAAACACAGCATTACATTTGATGCTATACTTTAACCATTCATCATTTTTAAACCATTCACTTTGGAATAGCCTGCATTGCTTTTCAAATTTGTTTTTACAAAAACCTATAAGTACTAAAATAATCAAATGTATTAATATTAGTAACAAATAGCAATTTATAATTTGTTATATAACAGATTTTTAACGAATATCTACATATCAAATATTAGTCTTTACACCAGCCAAATTAGGAAAATTTACTAGTAATTAATATTGAAAAAAAAATCTATTTGATTTAATTTAATTTAATATATATTAATATATTATATAATATGTATGGTATATTAATAACATAGTTTTTACTTATGCCATAAAGCATACTATAATATCACAATTTTCCAAAAATCAAAACAAAACTTACTGAGTCTAGTATCCAATGTTTCTAAATCGGCTAAATCTGAAAATGAACTTTGACATAAGTTTCCAGGATCAACAATATCTTTATCTTCTTTACACTGATTATTTTTTCTGGTTTTTGTATTATTCAAATTAAAAATACTGAACATTTTAAAACTTCACAGTTCATGAAATAATGCATTAAATAAATGTACAAATGCGTTAGATAATGTTAAAATGGCGTTGAAATGTGTCGAACATTAAACAACAAACATTTGGCGGCTGTTCGAATTACTACTACAGTGACAAAACTCAATAGTCTATAAATAAACCATTGAGTTTTTCACTTATCTGTTATTTAAATTCTAAAACTATTTTAAAATGATATCAAAATGACCCCCTATTAAAACGATGTTACAAAATATTATTGTGTTGAACAAATATTATCACATAATAAATAACAAACTTTTACGACTATTATAAGTACGATTATAATATAATATTATAATGAATAATTATCTGTGTTTTATCATTATGTTTTGATATTACACATTATTATTTATTATCACATTTTGTTTTTTCTATAGCTTAAAATGAATGGGTTACTAATAATCACGAACAATTTATCTTTTTGATAAAAACGTCAAATGAAAATAACTACATAAAATAGAGAAAACACTCTTTTTTTCATATAATTATTCAATTATTTAACTTTTTAAACTGTGTGTGCTAAATTAGAGGTGTTTTAGTAAACTCAAGCATCTCCTAGTGGCACCATAGGCGAAGACGATCTGTTGGCTTAGATTACTAAACATATTTTTGATATTATTGCTATTAAAGTAATTTATTTAATACAGTAGGTTAAATTAACTTTTGTCAAAAATATTGTATCTGAAAATTACATTATGTGTAGGCGTAAAATAAAATTATATAGATACTTTAAAAGTTTCAAGTACCATATAATTTTTTAACAAAAAATAATTTACAAATGTTTGTGATTTTGACGATTTTTGACAAAATATGAACTTTGAATGCTTATCAAAATAATCATACAAATTAATTTTTTAAATTTTTAAACTGTTTTAAAAACAACGTATGATTCAATGCTTTTGACTCGGCGAAAAATGTTTATCAATATTCATAGAAAAAACACTAAAAAATTGAAAATTTCTTATGCCTGTAAATAGCTCAAAAATAGTCTAAATAATTTGAAAATTTTACAATGTATAGAACAAAATGCTATATTAAACATTTGGTGAAAATATCAAGTAGATAACTATGGTTACACGCTTTTAAATTACTACAAAATAAGAAAATCGTTCAAGTTGAATAACCAAAAATAATCAATGTCTAACTTTAAATGCACATATAAAGCATTAATTTGACTTTTCAATAAACTTTTTTCTTTTGTAAAAAGTACACAACTTATGAGGAATCTTAAAAACAATTTTCAAATCATAGATTTAAATATAAATGTTTTTATACATTTTTAATTCAAAATAATTTGCAAATTTTCGTGATTTTGACGAATTTTGTTAACATTTTATCGTAAGATGACCATAAAAAATATTGTTTATTTACGCACAGTTTTTTCTTTTTTTGTAACTAAATTAATAAATACTTATGAGGAACGAAACAATTAATCAAATATCAATATTTATAAAAAAAAAATCGAAAATTTTAAATGTCTATAAATAGCTTAGAAAGTGAAAAAAAAAGAATATCTACCACTTAGGTATGGACAATTCTAATGTAAATAATAAGAGAAAATTGCATGTACCTATCTAAGGTTATTTGTTTTTAAAATAAATCCAAATCAGAAAATCGTTTTTTTTTTCAAAAATTGGTTTTGTATGAAAATTCCCGTTTTCTCTAAATTTGTTGCTTCATGTTTTCACAATTATTAAGAAAAGCACACATTTTTTTTAATTTTAACCTTCCAAAGTGCCAACTACATTTTACTTTACTACCAAAAAATATATTGAAGTTGAAAGTCTAAGCATTTTTACTGTAAAATCAATACATTTTGCACTCATAATATAATATAGTATTGCTATGTCTTTGATAATTTACACAGTAAAAAATATATATATATAATAAAAAAGGAATGTACATCAAACTACGACGTAGTGGGCTTAAACTCATAATATGCGAATTTTCATTTTCAGATCGATTCGGCTCGATTTTCTGTTTCACACTTAAAATATTTTAATAAATCACTTTAAAATATTTCTAAGTTCAATTGTTCAACTACAAAGCAACTTTTGCATTCATTTTTATTCCTACGTGATGAGGTAAGTTAAATTATTGTAATTTTACATATTACTCTGAATTATAATAACTATTAACATTTCTATACACCACATCCGATTTTTATAGTTGTTCGTGCATGTCAATCAATAAAACGGACCATTTAATACCAAATAATAATAACAGATTAGTAGGCATGCGAATAATATTTCATTTATTAAAACACAATATTATCAATATCAATCTTTTACCATTATAAAACATATAATCTAGTAACATAAATTACGAAATTATCTTATTAAAATGTATAAGTGTATCTATGTTCTAGAATTTAGAGTCTAGAAACTATATATTTGCATCAAACAAAACTTTTAATAAAGCAGCCCATAATGTACAATAAACCAAATTTTAAAATGGTATAGTATAAATATGAAAAAATCAAATTTAATGAAAAAAAGACAGTCATCATTTGGATTAATTAAACTTATTTTCTTTACCCTTGAATGAAAATTCATTTTACCCTAAAAATGAGTGCCCCCAGCTCTCAAAAATGTGCCTATACTAATTAAAATTAAATTTAATATTTAGGAGTCCATCGGGATAAAAATCTTACTCGACCCCAACACACCAAAAAACAAAAGTAAACAATCTAACATATGTCTATATTTACATCCACTACTATCCCATTCAATGAATTTAAAAAAACAAAATTTTAATGTACAAATCAAACAGAACACTATCATTCATCTTACGGTATTATAATTTTTGGATCAATGTATTAACGTCGTATTTACCTTCTAATACCCATATGACTTACACAAGATTTCCAGTCTAAATATTATGAGCAAAAAACTGGAGTCCCATGGTAGATGACCAACACTACACTCTACACTACAAAATATTTAATTCTAAATTACACACAAACCAACATTTCTTAATCTCTAATATACCATTAATCGTCATCTCTATAAAAATCCACCAAGCAAACTCACTCTTAGTTATACTACACCATTTTAATAGTAAAAGTGAATACAATTTATTTACAAATTTGCAAATTAAAGTAGGTAGTGAACTTTTTAAACCTAGTTAAAAATTATTTACAAATGATTTAAGTCAAGTATCATTAAAAACAATTTTATAGTTTATTTTATTTGTATATTTTTAAATAGCGTGTTTATAATTATGTACATACATATAATAATATGTATATTTTAATATAAAATTAAGTATATATTTATCGTTATTTTAATATTATTACTGTTTTGCATAATATACTCGCTTATTGTACGTATGGATGTATTTATACTTGTAAAAACTAATTATATATTCAACATTTTTTTACAAATTAAAATATATCATTATTTATTCTGAAAATGAGTAACATAATTTGAAAAAAATTATTTGTGGTGAAAATACCATATTTTTAATTTTTTTTTTATTCAAATACCTTCATCATAATTTGTTTTTTACAGTTTATTACATTTTCTATATTCACCATGAAGTTATTTACTAAAAAATAAAAATTTTACACTAGTATTTTATTAAAAATAACTGAACCTAATTTCACTAATTAGGTTAATTTTGTAAAATGCAGTTAAAATATATAAACTTATTATATCCGGATCGACTTAAATTACTTTTATCCGATTAAATATAATAAGATAAATATTTCCGGAAATGCTTTGAGATTACAGCTCAAGCATGCAAACCCTTTAAATATACCTATCAATATATTTTTTAATTCATAACTATTATCCGTTCTTATTGTTGGACACCTATAAAAAACTCAATCAATGTTGAAATATAGTATCATCAAAAAGTGATAACAATAAATTTTTTATTTGATTTTTCTGTATGTCTAAACAATAAAACAGTTTTTGCCTAACTGGTTTTTGGTAAATTTATATTCTGCTTGATTAACTAAACATATTTTCTATGATAATCATTAATGTGTGAAATGTATTTAATAGATTTTTTCTAAGATAATATTTATTTAAGAATCTTATTACGGGAAGAATATTGGGACAATATTTGATATAGTACTTTTTTGCGAATCGACAAACACTTCAATAGGTATAATGTATGAAAAGGAATCAAATATAAATGAGTTAAAAGCGATTATAACAATTTCGATGCCTTTGAACAATTGAACAATACTCTTATAGTAAGTAATATAATAGTAAATTAGTAAACATATATCTAGGATTTAGTAAGCAGTTAGATCATAAGGAATGCATAATTATTTCTCTGAAATGACAAATTGGTCATGGAAGATCGAGTTTTTAATTTTAATATAATTTTTTTTCCTACGGAATTAATAAATTACATAAATTATTATTGTTGTGACTAAATTGTCCATGCTCGGGTGAGCTATAGTTGTGGACAATTGTATTTGATAGGATAGTTTTTTAATTTGATGAATGAAGTGAGAAAAAAATTAATTGCTATTTTATTGTAAATATTCATTATTTGTCTTACCTAAAAATAATAAGTTTATGATATATCCAATTTGAAAAATTAACGTTTATACTGGAGGTAAAAAAAAAAGTATTTTTGGCGTTGGCTATTTTTTAACTTTTCAAAATCCATTTTCATTTTAGATTCTTAGCGGAGTGAAGAATATATTGATTTTTAATTAAACGGAAAGTGTTTACTTCTTACGGAACACATTGGACTGGGAAACAATTGGATTTATTTCAAAACCATAAAAATATGATTTTAAGTATGACAATTTTCACAAACTTTTGTTTTTTTTTATTATTTTAGTTTTAAGCAACTAAATCAAAAACCTAAGTAAGTCCTATTGAAAATCGTCGTTTTTTTTGACAAAAAAAAAAAATTGAATTAAATCAGACCACTACACGAGGCGTGAAAGCTTTTACTGTAAAGCGTGTTATAAAAAATCACTAGTTTCATTTTTGGTCGGCTGTTGACATGTGCGCATGCGCAGATGGCTCGGTACTCGTTTACACAATATACAATAATTCGAATGCTGTGAGCGGCGGCGACGAGTTTGCATATTGCCTAAATATTGCCCCTTAACACGCGGGCCCTACGCCGCCACGACGGCCCGGGGCGTTGAATTCGATGAAACTGAAAACAATTTTTGTGGGGTCTTTGCCTGAATAGAGTTTAGTTAGATTAGGTTAAGTTGGTCGGGAAAGAAACTGGCGATGCACCTATCCAGGGAGACGAGCTAAAAACATTTATACGGGGTATGAGTACCAGGATCTCATGCACTGCGCGCGACTGTTCTTCAGTTTCGGCGGCGGCGGCGGCGGCGGCGGCGGCAGTAGCTACGCTCGTTCAACGGCCGCCACGACCACAGCATACGTTCCTGATACATGTATGCTGACCGTTCGACGTTTCTACAACGTTTTCACGATGTTACATAACAAAACCGTTTAGCGACGTTTTCAGATTATTATATTCTGAGCGATATTGATTTTAAAATCGTGCGTTATTTTTTTCGCGTGTCTACACGTCGTGCACGATAATTGCCGAAATAATGCTTCGATTTTCAACTTAGGTAACTTTTCTGGTTCGAAAGTGAATTACATTCGAGAGGTCATTTTTGAAAATTACAAATAGTTTTCAAAAGCGTTGTGTAAAACAAAACAACAAAGGTAGGCAAGTGGGTGCCGCTTTGCTGTACAGTAGGAATCGAGTGGGCAATGGATGTAATGGATGTGCTAAATTTGAATTTAATGATGTAAAATCATTGTACGCGAAAAACGATTCTGAGCGAAGGCTGGTCTGTATTAGTAAGTATATTTTATGATTGCTATTAAAGTAATTCATTTTACTATTAATAATATGTTAATAATTTGCCGAAAGCATTGCATTTGAAAATATCATTATAAAATATCATAATACTTTAAGAGTTTCAAACACCAACGAAAAACATTTTTAAACTGCAACGAAATATAACAAACATCGTTATTATTTATTTAAATGTCTAATTTCGTTCAAATTTTAACTTAAAATGTTTATAAACATTAACAATGTTAATATTTATTCTTTGATTTATTATTAGTTACAACGATTTCATTCAATTTTCAATCCTTAGCTATAAAAACTGAACATTTTATAAATTTTTAACTACAAAATATTTTGCAAATACTCAATATTTTGATAAATTTTAGTCAAAATTTGAATTTTAAATGCATGTAAAAATATGCCTTTTTATATTTAACATTTTTAAACTATTTTTAGAAAAACTTATGAAAAATCTGATTTTAATTTTTCAATCCTTAGTAAAATTTAATCAATATTTTAACTTTATGTTTATAAAAAAAAAAATTACAAGTATATGTATTTTTAATATTTTTGAACTGCTATTATAATAACTTATGAGAAACTTTGTATTAAATTAAAAGATTATTGACTGAACAAAAATATAATATACTAAACAAAAATCGATATTTATAGGGGAAAAAATCGAATATTTCTTATGCTTACAATTATTACAAAAAGTGTCAAAATATTTTTAAAACTATATGGTATATAAAAATAATAATTTCAACATTCGGTGTAAATTTCAAATATTTGGGAATATTCGTTTTTGAATTACAATAAAATAAGAAAATCGTTCCACGAGAAATCGGTAGTTTACGACTGTATATCCAATGTTTAATTTTAAATGATAATAAAAAGTTAGTATGACTTTCTGGTAAACGTTTTTTTATTGTAACAGGAAAATTTTTAGAGAATCTTGTGTTGAATTTTCAATTTTAGATTTTATAAAAAATTATTATGAATTTCTTAATTAAAAAAAACTGCACACTTTCATGATTTTTACATATTTTGTTGAAATTTTTTAATTTTCATTTGCGACAAATTATGAAGAACCTTGTATTAAATTTTCAAGTTTTTGACAGATTAAAAAAATTTATATCGACGTAAATCAAAAAAATAAACACCAGAATATCGAAATTGCCTACTGTGATTAAGTTATATTGTCACCACTTTTATAGAAAAGTTAATTGTAAGCTAAATGCTATTTAAATATTTATATGTATACTCGATTAGGATTTTAAACTCAAAACTTAAGTTGAGAATTATACAATAGTAATTTAAAAACATTTATATGATAAATAACTTAAATTAAATAAATTAATTGTTTTTATAAATATTTATCCTGGTGGTTAAACCAGGTTAGCTGTATTAAATTGTCTGAAAAATACTTGATTAATAGTATTTTCAATTAATATTATTAGGATTGTTAATTATAGGACGTATTGCCAGGTATTTAGAAAAATTAAAGGTACAAACATTAATTTACTTTTAATATAGATAAAACTCGTACATATTTAACATATATTTTTACATTCACTACGGAGAATTTCTCGATCTAGGCAAACAATAGTAACTTCCATTCGTGTTGATACATACTTCGTTTTTCATGCATCGATTGACCGATCTGCATTCATTTATGTCTGCGGAACAACACAATTAATATACAATTAAAAAAAAAAAACAAACAAATCATCACCAGTCCTAAAGTTAAAAGCAGGTTTGGATTAATTGTTAAAATTAATTATCTACTAAAAAGATAACACTTTTGTACCAAATCAAAAGGGATTGTCGAACTACATTCTTTAACTTAAACCTAAATGTTTCAATTGAACTCAGTGCCACTTTGGTTCAAAAAAGATAATGATCAAATACACTCGTGTTAAAAACATGTTAAAAGTTCGAATTTCACTCGATTAATCATTCCACGTACTTCATAAATATACATTTTGAAAAATGGCTAAAATTTATAAATTCTGAAAACAGTCATTTATTTATAAATATTGTTGTTCATTTTAAAAACATATTTTTATATTATTATTTTTAAATTGTAGTTAAACATGTGGAGTTTTTAAAATAAAAACGATAAACTTTATATAATTTTAAAAAAGGTGTATAAATGGGTACCGCTCTGTTGTATACAGTCTTAAGTTGGTCACTGATATAAATATGTTAAATTTGAATTGGTTAAAAACTTGAAAATGTAATACAACGTTTTTATAAGTTTCTCTGCCTTTCTAAAAAAAAAAATGAAATTAAACATTGGATATTCAACCGTTTTCTCCGGGAACAATTTTCTTATTTTGATGTTATTTAAAAAAGAATCACCGTAGATATTTGAAATTCTTACCAAACATTTAGATTATCATATTCTATACACCAAAAAATTTTAAAAATATTTTGACAATTTTTGAGCTAATTGTAAGCCAAAGAAATTTTTGGTTTTTAAAATTTTTTTTTTTAAATATCGGTAAAAAAAAATTTGTTGTGTAAAATTGCTTGAAAATTTAATACAAAATCCCTCATATATTGTTAAAATACTAGATTAAAAAAATTAAAAATATATAAGCAAAATTTTTTTTTATAAGCATTTAAACTTCAAATTTTGACCAAAATTCATCATCAAACATTTGCAAATTGTTTTATAGTTAAAATTTATAAAATGTTCAGTTTTTATAGCTAAGGTTTGAAAATTTAAAACAATATTTTTCGTAAGTAGTTTATAGTGTAACCAAAAAATCCAAAAAAATAATTTTTTATATATATTTTAAATTAAAATTTGTACATCAAAATATCGAACATTTTTAAATTATTTTGTGGTTAAAAATATATAAAATTTTAAATTTTTATAGCAATTTCTAAAGTTTTTCGTAAGTCATTTAAAATGCAGTTTTAAAAATATTTAATATACAAATGCACACTTTTTTTTATAAACATTTAAAAATAAAATTTGTACATCAAAATATCGAACATTTTAAAATTATTTTGTGGTTAAAAATATATAAAATTTTAAATTTTTATAGCAATTTCTAAAGTTTTTCGTAAGTCATTTAAAATGCAGTTTTAAAAATATTTAATATACAAATGCACACTTTTTTTTATAAACATTTAAAAATAAAATTTTGACCAAATTCATCAAAATCTCGAATGTTTGCAAATTATTTAGTAATTAAAAAATGTATAAAATTATCAGTTTTTATAGCTAGAGATTGAAAATTTAAAACAAGGCATTTCATAAATATTTAATAATGTAAACAAAAAATCAAAAAAATATATTAACATGGTTGTTTTTTATTGACATAATAATTTCAAATTTGGACATTAAAATATTGAACATTTTTAAATCATTTTGTGTAAAAATGTATGAAATGTTTAATTTTTATAGCTAAGGATTAAAAATTGAAAATAAGGTTTTTCGTAAGTAGTTAATGTTGTAACCAATAAATCAAAAAATAAATTTCAACATTATTGATTGTTATAGATATTTTAAGTTCAAATTTAGACGAAATTAGATTTTTTAATGAAGAATAACGATATTATTTATTTCGTTGTAATTTAAAAATATTTTTCATGTGTGCTTGAAACTAAAGTAAAAAAAAAAAAAATTGAAGTATATTATTATATTTTATACATTTAATTAA
The DNA here is from genome assembly GCA_014851325.1 of Pentalonia nigronervosa. Lineage (NCBI taxonomy): Eukaryota > Metazoa > Arthropoda > Insecta > Hemiptera > Aphididae > Pentalonia > Pentalonia nigronervosa. Next base: position 121,771 of record JACXSJ010000838.1, on the reverse strand, counting down.
ATTTTCAAATGCAATGTTTTCTGCAAAAAATAATTCAACCTACTGTATTATTAATAGTAATAAGATGAATTATTTTAATAACAATAATATCTTAAAATAGGTACACTTAGTTATGTAGGCCGTCTTCACTCAAAATTGTTTTTTGTATACAATGATATATATCATTGAATACAAATTTAACACATCCATGAAAGTGACTCACTCGATATCTACTGTAGAGCAAAGCGGTACCGAACTTAAAGACCTTTTTCATTATACAACTTCTATTAAATTAATCTACTTCAATTAATTTGAATTTATAACTTATTTATATAAGTTTTGGAACACTCAATAAAAATATACAACTACAATAAAATCTGATCTTTGGTGATAGTAAATAAAAGAAAATACACATCATTGTAAAATAAATACATTCCTTTCTCAACTCAAAATCTAAAAAGGTTCGAATCTCACATTATGCTGCTAATTCTTTTAAATAATTTGTCTATTTTGTATCACCATTTTATTTCAATTTTAAATGTATAAAATCTGAAAACAATATAAATTTCAAAATCAACGATTCGAAATAAAAATGAAGAATGCATTAATCATAATTTTATTTACGCTCGAACAATCAACTTTCACACCTGACTTGTCTAAAATAAAAATTGTTATAACAAGTAATACAATTATTGTAAATTATTAAACGCAGTTAAAACAGGATAATGGAATAATGGTTTATCTAAAAATTTGGAATTCAAATCGTATAATTCACGAAAAATTCAAATTTCAGCGGAACAAGGATACTTAGGTTATGGAACTGCCGTTTTATTAAACGAACTTTATTCTTATCATATGGGTACTTCTATTATAACACATCACACTTGCAATGACTTCCACCAACGTAAATAATTTGGCTACACGTGGATTCATTTATTTTATTAATTTTAGTGATGTTGATAGAGTATTCAACGATCAACGTCACGCATGTATTTTTTGGTGTCCCGCTGAATATAAAATATAGCAAATAAAAGTTAACACAGTCTGACTGTAAATATCCAGCTCGTATTTGTTTTTTCATACATTAACGTAGTTACTGTACTATTTTATTTATGGTTTATTAAAATATATTTAATTCCTGATGATTTTAAGCCAATATTTTTTGTATCACTGTTTAAATAAATAATAAAATCAAAATCGAATAACGAATGGTTATGATATATTATATCATAACCATTTCTGAGGTATCTGGGTAACTGTCATCATTGAATAATATAGGTATGATTAATGGTAATTCGTCGTCAATACCTACTTCACTGAAACAAAAGACGAAAAACAATATTGTTGCATACATTTCTGATGGGAAGTTAATAATAGGAGATATCAGATAACAGGATGATAGCAGACTGATAACAGGGAGATTTTTTTTTTTTTGAAAAAAAATATATTTTTTACAATTTTTTGTTGTTAGTTTTATAGTTTTAGCACATCACTGAATCACTGCCAGTACTTATTCATGACTGACCGGCAATGTACACAAAAAATATATTTAGATAAATTTCGGCTATAAATAACTGAAGTTTTCATTTAAGATCGTGAAATAAATTATCTTTGGATTTTTATCAAGATGTGATAATACATAGATAACATTATTTTAATCCAGTTACGTTTTTCTAAATAAGTCTCAACACTGGTTATAGAACGATTGAATAAATTTGAAGCCTTCATCTAACCTTATCAACCAAAATATGAAACAACTGTATTTTCAGGCCATAGAAATAATTGTGGTTTAATAAAAAAAGAATTCATTCACTTCATACAAAATAGGGTGATTTTTAATCTAATTTGTACAAACACAATGTACACCCCCCTAAAAAAAATGAAAAATAATAACTACAATAATTACCAGTGCACTTATTGTTTTGGTCCGTCTCGTAACCACGAAGGCATTTCGCGCTACTTCGATTGCTCTGATTCGTGTTGTTGAAGCCTCCCTGAAGGACCCGGCAATTCGGTCCCGCACAACGTTTCTTATCACATCGAAAGGAACCTAGGGTATTTCTGCATATCCAATCCGGGCCCAAAATGCTACAGGTGTCCGTCTTCAATGCACATTCATCGTCGTCTACGGACACAAAACGCATTTTCATGAAGCGTTTATAAAAAACATATTTTTTTTTTAATGTCGACATGTTTTATCGACGTGAATGTGAAAAAACAATAAGTAGGATTCCAACACAATGCACTGACATCTGTACATATAATAGTGCTTTGTATGATATAATTGTCTATAAATAAAATTGATTCCTTAAAATAATAATTAAAATGCATTAATATAGGTACTAGGTATAGTTATACGTTTATAATAATAATGTCTAATGGATTACCGTTCCGAACACCTGACTCATTAATAGTAACCTTTTTAAAGTCAATTATTATTTTTAAGAATACATTTTCTACAAAATTAATACGATGTTCTAGTGTTAACTTACTATTAAGGTTTCAACCTGTCTTCTGCCCAGTACTAAAAGTATACATAAACAAAGTATACAGTAATGATAATTTCAACAATCGGTTTAAGAGTTATTATATAATAATTATAACACACAAGGTTAAATAAATTAGCTTTTTTTGTGTTTCAAACATTCTATACAAATATATAATATTATAAAATTATTCTCAGTTCTTTGTCTTTTCTTAATGATTTGACATTTTATAAAATACCTACTTCTTTATAGGACTAGGTCACAATTAAAATTCCAGTTGTAGTGACTAGTGTGTTTACGGAAGCCACCATGGGAGAATAAACTTTATAAACAACCCTCTCAGCTTTATTTTATATATTGTATCAATAACCTACCCTCTGTTCGCATGACATTTAAAAAATAAATCAAAATATAAATTAACTGTCATAAACCCCATACTTCTCAGTTTTCGATAATATTATATAATTATACGTTAACTTTTTGTACATCGTTCTTGTCATTCGAAAGTAGACATATCTTTTTTGTTCCTACTGAATCGAGTAAAATATTATGCCAAACATGGCTTGAAGTAGTATAATATAAAATATTATATATATTACTATAACATACCTAAGTAAATAGATTACCTCTGCATCATTATGAAGTACCTTAGTTGGTAACGAGTGTGACAAGCCCACGGACCCCAGTCGACGACACAGGGAAAATCGCGCTCCCATCGCCCATACACTGTAAAGTGTACTGCAATAGTCCTACACTGGCTTTAATTAGTTGTTATTGAATGGTCCTCCAGTTTGGGGGTTGGAGCGTAGGGCTAACAACTCGACCTCGTAAAAAAAGTACAATTAAGAAACCATAAAAAAAGCCTCGGAATTGGATTGCAAATGGCAAACAACTAGAATCGGAAAATGAGTTATGTATAGGAACACGGAACTTTAGAGCATTAAACAAACCTAGAGCTTTACAATATGTACAACAAATCTAAATTCATAATGCGGAGTAAGATAGAAAATTGTTTCATTACTTAAAGAATTCAAATCGTCAGTTTAATATTGTATATTTTTACAAACTTCTCCGATTTTTATTTGTTTGATCATATTTTTATATGCATTATGCTTTTAGTGCACATTTATGATTTTTCGTTTTATAATATTACGTCAAATATTCCATACCAATAACGTATAATGATTTATTTATAAAATATAGGAAAATTTGCTTTTGAGAATCTAAAGAAAACATTACCTAATTATTCAGTACAATGCCCAATTTTTTAATGTTTAGTTAGTTTCTTATATATATGTATACTTGTTTCAGATAATTAAACAGTTCAAAAACAGTTCACGTAATTTATCTTCAAAATTATTTACTGATTTAAATTTGTAAAAATAAAATAAAGTTTAAATAAATGCATTTAATTTAATTTTAGATAAAATAAAGCTCAATTGTATGAAAAAATATTTGATTTTTATTCAAGCATATTTTGAACCGATTCTAAGCATATTTTTATACTTTCCAGCGCATATAAGTGCATACTTATGTTGCATAATACATGTAAAATGTTTCTGCCACATAATTTCAAGTCGTTACAAAACAATATTTCCATAGGAATAAATATTTTTTATCGTTATCGTTGTTTAAGTTTCTTACTTTTTTAAATGACACATACATTTTTAATTTCATATTCCGAAGCAAAATATTATTCAGAATATTTGAATCTATAACAATTAAATTAAATAGTTTATTTATAAGTACAGTCGGATTTGGTTAACGCAAACTGAAGGGACTGGCAAAAAATTCGAGTACTGCAAAATATCAAAAATAAAATAGATATAATTTAAAACAGTACAATATTTATTGTTTATTTATTATGATAAATATATTGTATAGTATGTATATTTATTTATTATATTTGTCAATATTATTTTTCATATCATCAAATTTAGAAAAAAAAATTACTTAAAAAAAGTATTATTACGGAGGAATAATCACTGCGTATACCAATACCAATTTTATAATTTTATTAATACAATTAAAACTTTGAGTGATCCGTGAAAATATTCGAGTTAAACACGATTTTTTTGCATTGTTTAATAAGAAATTCTAGGCACCGGGGAAAAATTTCGAGGTATTGACGACTTCGAGTTAAAAAAGTTCGAGTTAACCAAGTTTGGCTGTATTTAAAATTAAGATTTAGTAGTTTATTTTTCTATTAGTAATGTGATTTGTTAATCTAATTTTTCCTAAAAACATTACGTATAATGTTATAGGTACTAAACATTTTTATAATATATCATACAATATTATTATGAACGTATAGATTAATATTGCGTATCGTAGAACAATATGAATAAATCGTGCCTTCGTGATATATAAATATTTTGAAAATGTCATTGTGTATATTAAATTATTAAATAATAATATACGTAATAGCTAATATTTGCAAATAAGTACTTTAGTTAAAAATAGTTTTACAATTTTTATTACAACAGAAAAGCAAAAATCGTTATTTTTCGTTTAAACATTAAATTTAGTTCAAATATTAGTATTTAAAATATCTATAAAAAAAAGGAATATATTTCAAATGTAAACAATTATTCTTTTGCACATAACGAGCCAAAATATTTTGTAATCTATGTCATACCTGTAGAAAATGCTAATAAAATTAATATTTCTTTAAAAATTTAAGTCTATACTGATGTTATTAATTTTTGAATAAAAAAAACAAAATCCATTTTATTGAAAACTTTTTTTGAAAAATGTTTCTTATTTTTTTGTATTTCTTCGATTATTTTGTCAAGTGAAGATAATTTTTGGACTGGTGATATTTTTCTTTTGATCCCCTAAATGCTAATGTACCAAATAATTCCAATTTTCTATCAAAAACAACATCAAAAGATGAAGATTAAAACGTTATTAAAAAGTGTTGTCTGCAGATACACGCGAAAAATAAATTGTTAAAAAACATATATTGTAAAACCAATACATTCAACGCTCCGCTCGAAATTTAAAGTAACATCAAACACTAATTAATCGCCATAAATCAAAAATCATTCTTTTTGGGACTTAAAAATTAGAGTACCTACCTACCGCTGTAATATCTATGGCAATTTGAGAGTTTAGACATTTTTTTAATTGTGTTGTCTCTCTCATTTACTAATAATTCTGATAATAATTTGTAGGGAATCGTATTTAATCCACGTCTGCATTGAGTATCTGTATTCGATATAATTTTATAATATTACGAACCTATATATTATATGATAATATTATAGCTGTGTGATTAATAATGAATAATTGCGTTCCATTTTCCAGAAATTTTTCAGAAAATAGCTTCATTAAAATTAAAAATCTCCTATTGTGTAGAAGTCATAAATTCGTTTGAAGTTTTCCCGGTTCCGGAAATGCGTGGTGGTAAACGGCCGACAAAACAAAAACGAACGAAATATAATATTGCGGCGTAATGCGCATATAACACCATTGACGGGCGGTAACCTATATTATAATATTATTTTATATTTTGTTATATAATAATATATAACAGTGGCAATATAGTACGTTTTGCTAGTCCCAATGACATTGATTGATCCAACTAAATAATATTATATTATCTGACCTATGCATGAAGCGGATTCGACGTCGAGAGTGTACCCTGTTCCGCATCCGGTGAAACGGATACATTGAAACGAACCGGCTGTGTTGTCACACCGCTGAGATTCTTGACACGTGTGCAATTTTAATTGACACTCGTTTATATCTGAAACGACATAAATTCAATTTATTTATTTATTTAAATGCAACCCCTACATACGTATAGTTGAATATGGTTACAAAATATTATATACAATTTTATAGGTGTCGTATAAATTATAATAATACAGTTAAACTAGCTTGAGACGAACTTCGAGGGACCCGCTCAAAAGATTCACTCAAAGAATTTATTTGGGAAAGCATCTTACACGAGTATATTAACCAATACAGAAAATGTCTATGGACTGACGTGAAAAAGCGTCTTAAATGAGTTTTACTGAATTTTTATACAATATAATATTATATTATTTTATCTAAGTCGTAAATCTATACTATACCTATTATATAATTTTTCACTAAATATGTCTAACATGTCTAACTGACAAAGCTTGATCACTAGGTCGAAAAATTAGGATTTATTAGTTAATGCTAGGTTTTACTAATCGTACTCATTATAAGTATAGCTGAAAAACATAATAATTTTATTCTGGCTTTTATACCAAAAGCATACATTCTAAGATGTAGTAAATCATGAGTAAATTATGGCAGTTTAAAAGCTGATTGATCCATAATAGAAAATCAATATTAATATAAATGCTTACTATTTAGTAACTAAAAATAACTAAGTTATATATTAAATTAAATTATACATTTAGTTATTATCTTACATTTTTTTTAACTTTATAATTAAACATTATCTAAACAAATAAATTACCTAACTACTGATATTTATTTAAATTATTTTAGAAAATTAATCATTGTTTATTATTTATTTTTTTTACACAATGTGTACTATTGTAATTTGTGACACCTACTTCTACATAGGTAGTATATTTGGTTGACGGCACAATGCCATTTTTTGTTCTAACAATTTCTATGTCAATCGCACTTCAAAAATCAAAATTCTTTGCCCACCCAAAAATGAGAGTTAAGCATTTGGAACACATAATATAAAAATAAATTTATCTACGCATAAAGTAAAAGTAAATTGACTTCTTAGTTTCAAATATACTATGTTGTAATAAGTGTAAATAAAAAATAATTAATTTTCTTGAATTATTATTATTATTATTTTTTTTTATATACAATTAATTTATTTTAATAATTTGTAACATTATATGACTTATTGGAAAAATAAATGTTTGTTAACAAACATATGTAAAATTAAATTAAATATAATATGACTTAGTTCCTAATTTTTAATCGTTATTCCTTATAATAAAAGATCATATTAGTTTTCTGTTATGTAACAATTGGCTTTTACTGTTTTGATTTGTACACCCTAGAATCTATGTTAAACAAACCATTTTTAGTAAAAGATCGAATAAAATTAGATTTTTACTGCTTTAACTGAGTATGATTAGTAAATATAATAACTAGTAAAACAACTAACATTTACCTAATAATCGACATCTTTAACATATATATTATATATGTTATATTTTATACATATAATTATATCAGTGGCGTATTCGTGGGAGGTGCAAAGGGTCTCTAATTTATTTTCCTTACTTGTATTGTATTTTGAAATATTTTTTTTAACTTAAAAAAGAAAAAAAATACATAAATTTCAAATATTGATGATAAAAAATATTTTCCATTTGCTATCATAATTTAAATAAAGTATGTTATACAAATTTATAATTGAAATAAAATTACATGAAATAGATTTTCTGAATCTATAATAATTATCGACAGTGTTTTAATCTCTTTAGTTTCAATCTACTTGTGGTTTTAGTATTTTTCTTAGGAATTGTGTGATCAGTCGTATGTTTATGAACACGGTAATCATTAATTATTTTTTTTTCATTTTTTAGGTGGTTATAAAATTATAATTATACCAATCTTGGTCCACCCATTAAAAAATTGTCGTAAATATGCTACTGAATTATATAATTTAGTTGTATCTAAATAAGTGTTAAATTTATATTAAAAATATCTGGTAAGTATATGTATAATTATAATTAATTATTATTCAATTTCTACCATTCAAAAGAGTTTATCGTATGAGTGATCATTTTATAATTAAAACATTGCAATGATATAGATTTCAATAAAATGCAATAAAATATTACCTATTATATTATCTTGACACAGTATTATATATTTGCTATTAAAATTATAATAATTATAAATTAAGTAATCTAACACATGTTAATATATACCTATTAGATAATCTGTAAGGCAAAATTTAAATTTAGGCCTATATTATTTAGTAACGAGTTTTTAAAATTAATTCATGGTACACATTTATAATAATATATCCCAAATAAATAATTTAAAAACTTTTTTTCCTTAATTTGAATTAATAGTTTATTACATTATATTATAAAGTAGGCAGTAGGGGATACAAGATAAGTTTATAGATTAGTAGGTACGTAAATACGAGAATAACAACTATTTGGATTTAAATAAAGTCAAATTACTTATATTAATATCTATAATGATAATAATATTATTTATTTAAAAAAAAAATAAACACGTTACCTGTGCATGCATTGGTCACTTTGTCCAATTGATAACCACTTTTACAATGACATTTATAACTTCCTGGTAAATTTTTGCACTCTTCATTAATATCGCAAGGTCGTTGAGTACATTCATCAATATCTATAAAACAAATTCTATTAATCACCTACAATTTAAGTAAAAACTGTTTTATTAATTTAAATTGTTTTATATTTTAATCTGTAGCATCGTTTGAGGTGGGCACAAGATGGGAATTTGTCCCTATCTGGTTTTAAAAGCAGCTACGTAAGAGTTGCAGGTTGTTGGTGAAAAAACAAAACTATTTTTATAATTTCAAGAAAATGAATAATGCGTGAGCATTAGGAAAATATTGTTACAAAATGTTAAGTCCTTTTCATATGGTAATAGTCGTGGTGCTATACATATCATACTATCTAGTTTTAAGTAATGTATTTGATTTACTAATACCTGTACTAAAGTCCATTTACACCACGATAAACTATACACTATAAAATAAACTAGAAAGTACTTGCAATTTAGCAGTAAAAATAAATAATTAATGATGATTGGTGTTCATCAGTTGTAACAATTTGTTTATATGGATTTTATTTATTAATGTCAATAAACAAATATTTAAAACAAAATTAATAAATATTGATAAGATGTTGGATAAGTATTCTGATTGGTAGCAAAATTGTTTATGCTGGTAAATAGTGCGATAAATAGGAAGAGTTCTATTACCAAAATTGTATACTCGCCAGTATGGTTCCTTTAACTAGTTAAGTATTTTGTAATTCACGCGGACCTAAAAACTAGTATACAAGCTACCTCACACTGGGAATATAACAATATAACTAATATTGTGTAAAATGAGCTTTAATTAATATTTATAATTTTTAACTTAGAAGTTAAGTTTAAATATATATAGACGTGTAGGCGTATACATAACAATTAGTGGGGCTGGTCAACAATTTTGCCCCTCTTTTGAAAACTGAAGTGAGACCACTAATTTGAATACTCTGTACCTTGTAAAAAAGCAATTAATCTATTTAGTATAGATAGTACCTATTATAATTATGGGCTGCTATACCTATCACTTTAGATTTTCCTATTATAGGTACTTGTTAGATCATGAAAGAATGATATGTTGGAGACGACGCCTTAAAAATCTTTCAATTTTATGTTGATACATTTTAATCGTATTTTATTTCATTTTTGAAAAATATATCTAGATTGACATTTATATTATTATATTACTTTGTATGATATTATCGCTGTTGTAGATCAGACTTAAATTAATTAACCCACTAATTATGTTCATGTGCATAAAATAGTTATATAGTTTTTCTTCGTTTCTCAATTACCTATGTAAACAACATTTTTTTACAGAAAATGACATGTTTGATGATTGATCTCTGACACATCTCCAAAAACCATAAAATGAAGATAATTTTAAACTCGCTTTATAATATCAATTTTTCATAACTATCGTTATATTACTATAATAAATAAATTAGTATCTATGCGTACGTATAATCATAGGTACACGTCTATATGAACAAATTTCTTTTGATTTTTTTTTTTTTTGTAGCATTTTTTGCTTTTAAATAATATTCAAACAATTAATATCATTTTATTATTATTATTATTATTATTATTATTATTATTATTATTATTATTATTATTAGTATTATTATCGTTTTATTTACCCAATCTAGTTTAATAATTTAACTTTTTACCGAACATTATAAAACTTAATAGTTTTTTCAAACATAGGTGTACACTTACTCATACACCTATAACCACATTTAAAAATATTTATATTTTTTTATATAATATAATTATAACAGCAAGCACTCATTATTTCAAATAGTAATTTTTCAGCCTTATGTTTAATTGTGGTTTCAATCAGCTAAAGATTTTTTAAATGACAACCTTAGTTAAATTTTGTTAGGTATTATAGATAATATTTTTTTTTAAGTCTCAAACATTGTACTTTATTAAAATGCTTTAGGTATAAATATCCAATATCCAATAAATATTTATTTATTACTAAACATTTAAAAATTAAGATGATAGGAATAGTGGTCCATTAACGTGTTCACTTTGCCACTCCGCCATTAAAGTGGACTACTAATGACATTTTTTATGCAATTCATTTTTATAAGAAATAAAACATTTTCAAAATTACCTTCGCATTTTTGTTGAAACATATTATAAACGTATCCAGGGTTACAAATTTGTTTTTTTTTAGGCATCATTAATTTTTCAGGTGCCATCGACGTCATCAATGGTTGCACGTCACGTGGTTGACATTCAAATCCATTTTGTGTGCTTATACATATTTCACTGGACGTGCAACTATGTGTTCCGCGAGTACATGGATTTATATCTACACACACATACATTGAATAAATATACAACAAAGATAATAATATAATGATGTAATAATCTAAATCTTTAAATATAATATATTGGAAATTAATTTAACATGCTTTTCCATTTATCAATTGTTATTGAAGCTTTTACTAGTTACAGATATATTATCTGCAACTGTTGTGAAAAAAACCATACTAATAAAAATCTAATATCATAAAAACAATTTAAAATACCTACGCTATATTACACATCATATTTATTTTGGTTGATGAATTTAGTGAGGAAATAAATTGGGAATAGTTCGACATTGATACCTATCAATGAGCTGACGTCCTGTTAACATTTTTAACTATAGTACGTCCAGTTCTTAGTTTACCTATTGATTAATATAAAAAGATTACGTAGGAACCTATAAATTTATAATTAGAAAATAATTAGATATGTGATATCAAATTCGGTTTTAGACGTAATTACCAAAAGTATACCAACTTTTTTCGAAAAATTATTATTTAAATTCACACAAGATTAACAAATTTCTCAATATCATCAATATTAATAATTAATACAGTTAAATTTGTATAGGTAGGTACACATTACACAATTAATAGGTATCACTTATAAGTTATCAAATACAAGACAAAATAACGAAATATATTTTGAAAATAGCGTTTGTTAGTTTCTAAAGTTGAAATAAGATAGGTATATGTTAAATAGGTATTTCGATTTGCAGACATTGATTAAATTATCATTTATTTATTTAGGAATGAAGCATTAGTTATATTAATTTAGCATAATGCGAGTTTGACAAAATAAATATAAATTTGACTGACCAGTAGCTGCCATATTGTTTTTTTTAGTTTCGGTCGAAATTGATTTTACTTTTGTAGTAGCTATACTGCAGCATGACTGATACACTTTGCCCCATTGATGATCGTGAAACAATGGCATTGATTGACATATCGTTTTTGTTGAACCAACAGCAACACCGATTTTACATATTTCACAGCACATCTATTCATAGTAAATAATTACAAATCATAAATATAGTACGATAATATATTCTTAAAATGTAAACATCGAGATAATTATTTAATTTCATAGACATTTTAAATTTTAGGTACTATTCATTAGTTTAGTGTAATGATATTAATTATAATATTATGATAATTTAACAATATTTTCATCGTTAGTAAATAGTACTACACATTAGCAAATTAGCTCAACAGATATTTACCAGCAATTATACACGACAACGGAATTAAAAAATTTAATAAAAAAAAACGATAAATGTTTTTAAAACATATAATATTGTTCAATAAGTTTACAAAATTTTCTCAAAAAATAATAATTAATAAATAAATTAATGTTTTTAAAATAATTTATTAGTCCGTTTAAACTAACCAGACTTCGAGTTTTAGTAAAAAAATATATCATTATTACATAACACAATTATATTTTTGCAGTCAAAACAGTTTATTTTGACCACTTTTAAGAGAACATAAACATTAATGTAATATTTAATTATAAATACAAATCCCTAAAAATACAAATAAATGAACATTAGTCATTTCAATTTAAAGATACCTTTTGAATTTTGATTACATTTAAGCTCCCGAAAAGCTTTACCTCAAAGGATTCGAAGTCATACTGTTTAAGTGGCTAAAAGTTGTATAATTTTATTTTATATTTTTTATTGGTACATAAATAAATTATATTTAGTTTGTTTAACCTAAAATCGAACAGATTTCATCTACTTATATGCTTGTATCAGATCACGTATTCACGTTATGACAAATCTGTTTTAACATTCATTTTTATAAAGTCACCATCTTACTCGTAATTTTATAGTCTTATCTTTATTAATTATTTAGTTTTATATGTTTGTGTACGTTTAAGCGAATACATTTTATCTGAATGAATTCTAAAAAATGTATATATAATTTATTGAGCATTGGATTTTTTATAAAAGTGAAAAACTGATATTTATTGGATTTATTTTAAGATTTTTAAAAAAAAATGATTTGTTAAATATTTAAACACTGCTTGAAGTGTCGTCAGTGGGCGGCCTCTCCTCTCTGCATAATAGTTACTAAAACTCGACCCCATTTATGCTTATTATACAAAAATTGTATAGATTGTAAAACATAAAAAAAAGTCATTCAATACAGTTTTAGCAACGGTCGCATAAATCTGGAAATAATGAACAGCAAATATTATAATTTAAATTGTATGGCACAGTATTACACAGTGTAGCCATCATTAGCCATACAGGTACTACATAAAAAGTATAAATTATAATAAGTGTAATAATATTATAATAAACCGATTTAGGTAAATTATTTGTTGACATAATATTATAGACTTCGATATTTATAGTCATATATAAATAGCTGGGATGCTATGGCTGGAATTCATGACTCTCCACCTTTGTTGTACCAATTCGTTTAATATTTATGATATCAGACGACTTAACATAATGATATATATTAAATTATCGTGTTCAATAATAAGTTAATCTGCATAGCATTAAAATTTTAAAATATACAAGTAGATATAATTATAATTGTTATAATAAAGTAGTTAGTATACATTTGAGGCATATTAAATCACGTTCTTTGCAGAACATTGATCTTAATAAACCATAATAATTTATGTATTAAATTGTATATTATGTAACTTTAAATTTATAATTATTTTATTATATCATTACACACGTCTTCTTTGTTCAAGTAACACAAAATCATACAAAAGAGAAAAAAAGTCTGTTATAACGTCATAATAATACTGAGTACCTACTGACTAGATAATAATAGTAATTAACATAAAGTACCCATTTCTATTTAAATAATAATATGAATATAGCTATAACTATCTGTATATTAAGTTGTATACGTACCATAAAATCGACTTGATTTCTTCCTATTTGTATTTTTTCGCTGCAAATTCCATTTTCTAGCCCAACCTGTTTTCCCTCGTTACATCGTATTTCTCTATAATTTGAAAATCTTTAAGTTAAAAATAATAATGATTTCAGTTTTGATTAATGTTTTTGTGTTTGACACCGTATGGTTTTAGAAACTATAGAGCATAGAATATATATAATGACTAATACTGATTTCAAGCGTCTAGGCTATAGGGTAATACTATTATTACTATTATGGAAGTTTCCCAAGTGTGTCCCAAGAAAAGAGATTATATTTTTTATGAATGCGTCTCAGTTCATTAAGTTACATTTAAGTAAGTAAACGTGGTTACTATTATTTATTTTATTTTTTTTGGCTTATGCCCATTTTTACACATATTAAGTTTGGTTTATTATTGTACTCATTTTTTATAATTTTATTTTTTTCAATATTTATCACTTATAATTTATTTTTACATTTAAAAAAAAAAATGAAATTAAAAACACGTGTAACTACTTGTCTACTATGGCACTAAGTCGCGCGTCAGTTCACTTCTTAATAGATAATACTCACAATTATTGACCTACCTAAATATCGTACTCTGTTATCGAATAAGACGTGTCTCCGTCGATTCCCCAATATAATTGTAAAAATCACGTATGTACTATATAACTGTTCATTCATTTTACTATCATAGTATAATAGATCGACGATTCTGTCCCTTAAATATGTTGGACCGAAGAAAGCAATTCAATATAATTTTTTGATAACGCTGCGGACGCACTGGGATATAAAAATGGTAAAAGAAGAAAAATAACTCGAGATTATTATGGGGGTCGGCCTATAGTTTTTTTCACACGAATTAATTCTCGGCGATTCGAAACATTGCTGAAAATCCTTTTCGCAATGATTTCAATAATAATATATATTGAACATTATTCTATTTACTTATTCACTCGAATCAACATAACAGTTCATCACCGTCTACTGTGAACTAGATCTATAATGATTACACCAGAGAAATCATAATGACATCACAACAGTCGTTATCGTCTGTTATAATATTATCTTGACGTAGTACTTCGTTTTGTTTACGTATGTAGAATATGTTCTTTAGCCCTTTTAGAACCAAAAATGAAATGTCATTAATTTTTCAGTGCAAAAAAATTATAAAAATATAAATTTAAAGTTATATGTAAATGTGCATATATAATTGTATAGTATGTACGTGGTGCGCAATGGAATTGTTTAAATTTACAAAATAATTGGGAAATTATAACGGCGGACAAAACATTTATGAATTAAATTAAATCCATAAAGTTGATATAATATTTGCACGTATTTTGATAAGAAGTAACCGCGGAAACTTAGTTTGAATTTTAAAATTAACTCATAAGCCATTAAGTAATGTTAACTAAGATGCACTTTAATAATCGTGTCCTACTCTCACAGATATGTACTTGGTACCAAACCACAGTGTTCCAGAAAGTTGATTTAGAGGAACAAAATTAAAATTTTCATAGCCAATAATTTAACATAAAACTTCATTAAATTGTTGAAAACTAAGGACTGATTATATAGCATAAGATTTTAAATCGATACGCTATTATACGTGCAGTTCTATCAGTTTACTGAATATACAGTCTATGACAGTAAGGGTTTTATAACGAACTAATTTGTTTGAACGTATAGTTTTTATATGGTTAATGTTGTTCGTTGAATGAAGTTGAATCGTTCATTTTTCTTTAATATCATGGATACATGAAGGTATGTATAAATGTAATTTTTTTTTTTTAGTTAAGTTGTCCACATACAATTAAATTTATATGTATAGAAATATTAAAAAATGTATTATTTTGTATTTGTAATGGATACGAAAAAAAAATTAGAGAATATTAGAGGTTAGAAATTAGTGTTTTATATTAGTTTAACTTATCCTTTAAATATACATATATAAATTGGTTACGGAAAGTTACGGAATATTATACTTAAAATCAACGTTTTCAAAAATTGGTTAAGGACTTAACGAATGCACAATGTAAAAACTGAATTTGAAAAATAACTAAGCACCCAAAAAATAAAATAATTTTATAAATAAATAATTTTGTCCTTCTAAAAATCCTTTTTGAAACAATGTGCGATCGGGTGGCACTTTTTTAAATGAATTTACTTGCATTTTCAGCTATTGTACCTAATATACTAGTATTTATAAAAATATTAATTTAATATAATATAAAAATTACTTAACCACTATTATGATCCGAGTTTAATCTCTAATGATTATATAAATTATTTGTTATTAATAATTAGGGCTCGGAACTTAAAAAGTACTAATTGTTCATACACTTCTGTGCATAAAAAAGTACAAATATGCACTCAAATTTTTTAAAGATATTTTTTAAAATTGTAAATATTTTTATATTTTATTATTTTTAATAAATATCTATTAATAAAAACGGTTAATTTTATGTTAACTAGGTGTATGAAAAACACGGTGCAATAATACTTAGTGAAAACTCTCAAAATAAATAAACATTATAATGAATTTATTTTTTTTCTATTGCCAAATTTTTAAATTGAATTATAAACTTATTATTAATCAATAAATATACTCTTAAAAATAATATGCAAAATTATACACTATAAACCATTAATATTTTTTACGTAGTGTTGTAAAATTAATTTCAAGAATACTTAGCAATAAATCTAATGGGCTCAAAAATCATAAAATACAACTTCCAAACCCTACAATAATAATACAAGTAAATACACTGTACAAGTAAGTAATACGAGTAAGTATAGGTATAGTGACCTAACCTAATCTGCACGTGATAACGTTTATCATAACTGCAATAATGCACTGGCTCACTGCTTTCACTGATAAAATTGACATAATATGCCACAATATTATAGTAGAGTAATAACAAGTTTATCGAAAACCGACTAACATATAATAATTATTGTTGTGGTCTTGTACGTTAACTATGAATGCTAGTATGTTATTATATGATAGGTTTGTTTTTTTTTTTAAGTAATGAGTAATGTAATAATTACACTTGTTAATAGACATCGGCCATTTTTATGCATACATTATATATTTACTATAAGTACAAAAATTCTATTTTATACTATGTAAGAAGTAGGAACCCTCTGAAAACCGACGAATATAGTGACCTAACCTTGGCGTTCCTTATAAAAACGGTGTCATGTCTTCTTCGTATTCCCCTACGATTCCCAATCAAACCGTTTTCGAGTCTCCGTTCACAAATGCTTTAAATAGTACCTAAGTATTGTGAAATAAGTCGACTTTTGTACTTCCGAGCCTCATCACTTCCGGTCCGATGAAACGCATGTGCATACGTGATAATATAGTTACTTGTAGACGTGGGGGGGGGGGAATCGTTCAGTGATTTGTTAACAGTTTAAAATAGAAAAACTAAACAAAATTTAAATGCTTTTAAATAGCTTAACTTTTGTCTAAATATTTTGAACATTTTATTAAGTATTAAAAATAATAATCTAAGTAATAGTACAGGCATTATTCAAGTTGTTTCTCAAGTTAATAATTTTTGAATAACAACAAAAGACTAAAACCGTTTAATGACAATCGTTATTTTATGTGTACCTAAATTATTTAATTTCGTAAAATTTTTAAGCCCATAGAAAATATATACGGAATTAAACACAACTTTTTAAAATATTTTTTTAACCAAAATCTTATAATATGAAACCTTGTATTACATTTTAAATCTTAGATATGAATGAATTATGTTATATAATTATTCATGTTATGAATTCTTAATTACAAGATAATTTACAAAATGTCACGATTTTAATCAATTTTTAAAACATGCACTTTAAACACTTATAAAAAGTATTGTGACTAGATAGTAAATATGTATTATCGATATTTTTGGTAAATGAACCACGAGAATCTTTGTATTAAATTATAAAGATATTTTACCAACATACAAAAATGTTCATCAAACATATATGTAAGTCGAAGAAAAAATAAAAAAAATTGAAAATTTAAATAATCTATAGATAAATGTAATAATAAATAAAATTAAATAACACAAAAAGATCCAAAATATTTTGAAAATTATTTAATGTCGAGTAGGTAAATGCTAATATAAATATTTAGTGAACGTCTCATAGCATCTTCAACTTTCCACTCTTCATTTTATACTGGGGGGCACCAACAGGGACATATTTGGGTCAGTACCATATTTATGCAAGGACAAATAGAGCCATTTTCTCTGGGAACACTCAGACAAGGGCCCAAAAAAAAAAAAGTAGTCAACACAATCAAACAAAAAATAGTTGAATATAGGCACAATATTTATCTTCATTTAAGAAAAACAAATTTATGGCTGATTAAAAACAATAGGAATCCACCCAAAGTAACGCATATTAAAGAAAGTTAAAATAAACATTGAATTCATGTTTTATTATTTTGTATATCATAATCAAATCATTATGGTGAATACTAATATTTAATCTGTACCTACCCGATAAATCTCAATCGCACGATATAAATAGGTTCCACTACAATACAAATTACGATAACCATTGATTATAACTCACGTATGGTATGGTGTATATGAATTTTGCTTGCCTATTTTGGTGGCTTATAACTTATATAAAATTAAAATATTAAATACAAAATTTTAAATTTAGGCTTATAACCCTCAACGTTAAAGCCTTACTTAAAATGAAAAAAAAAACAATTTTAAATTGTTCTGATTTAGTACATTTTGGAACGTATCAGGGCGTTATTAGTAGTAGTTTTACATGTGGACATATTTTCGTTGATATATTACTTTTGTAATGAACAATATCGTTATCTTGTTAAAAAACTTTTGAAACACATTTAAAAGTCACAACTGTGTATTTTTAATGCTTTTTAAATGTATATTATTTCCTAGCCCTAAATATTTATTATAACAGCTTCACTAATATTGAAAAAAAGTTGCTACTAACTTCCATAATTGCTTGTTACAAGAACCATATAGACAAATGAATGAAATTTTTATGGATATACCTTCCTATAGTTGAATGATTTTATTATACGCCTTTATTTTTCATGTTATAATTGCATTGTCGAGAAATCGTGAAATTGTATACCTATATCTAAAACGAGCAACCGTTTTCCAAACAACACAATTTCGCACTCAAATCGGCAAGAATAATTATGGCAATATACCTATTGTATATTAACTATTATAGTAGGTACGGTAATAAATAAAATAATTCAAAAGGGGAGGTTTTACAATAATAATATATTATGTTGTATGTAATATTAATAAAAGAAATATATACCTCAACGAATGCAAACAACACGCCCCAACCGTGGTCAGACACATCTCATTGTGTTCGACGTTGACGTTTAACAGAGGGTACGACAGGGTGATATTACAAGATTTTTTTTCCACGCTCCACGTTTTTCCCATATTACAACAATGGTTTAACGTGTTTTCCAAGTCCTCTGTATAAAGTAAAACACATAATCATCATCATTATTATTGCGGAATCGCCGTGATGAACGGGTGCGGGGTGCGCAAAGTCTGAAAAAGCTATTAAATTGTATAGGTTAAACGCGCGTACGGAGTGGTTCATTATTTAACGAGCCATACACTAATTTTTATTTTACGTGCTGGTTTTTGTGTATATTTAAAAAGTACGCTTTTAATATTGTTTGACCTTTGAACGATGTTTATAATTTAATACAACACTGCTGTTATATAGATGCATACATCAGTATTACAAAAAATCAAACGGTTAACTATTTTTCTTTTATTTTTTTATCGTTGTGGTTGTCTCGGGTTTTAAATCTATGGAAGAAAACGGTATTTCATTTTTGGAGGAAAATAATTTATGTATAAATAGGCTGTGTATAAATTAACTAACACCAAACAAATGCGGTTTGTTTATAAACGTTTAAATTTTAAACAAGTGGAGACAGTGAAATAAATAATATAAACAATAGTGTCAAGGGAAAGCCCGCAAAAGCCTAATAATTTACTTGATGGTGCAAATTTTCTAAATTTTCGGAGTTTGGAGTAGGCTTTTTTTGCAAAAGTATAACAATATACAAGAAAGTCGAAAAAATTAAGTAAGCTTGTATTAATATATGGTATGTAGTACATCGTGATATAGTGTATTATTGTTTGAGGAGCTTATTAAGATTTTATATAGTTGAGTAGTGGGGGAGGGCTCCAAGTCACCTATCCTGATTTTCTACACTCATGTCCAATATTATATATCTGGAGACCCCGCCATTATTAATCAAAAACCATTTTCTTGAATATTCGATATTTGCACATAATTATATGTTTAGAAAAGTACTCTGCAAGTGCAGCGATTATGAAAATATTAAAACTAAATGATTTAGTATAAATGTGCAGAAATTGTTAGATACTGACATAAAATATTAGTGTAATGCACTCTAAGCTCCATGTCCTCTCTCCATTCTGAAAGTTAAATAACTTAGTAAAGGGTTGAGCACAAACGTCGGGATTAATAGCACAAACGAATGGCATAAGTTTGGTTTTGGATTTCCAAGACGGACGTGCTAATCATGTCCCCAGCCCCCCTCCCCAACCATCACTTTGAAAGTTGGATATCTAGGGAAAGGGTTATAAAGCACAAACCAGCACAGATGAAGTACAAATAAATGGAATCAATTCTGTTTCGAAATTCCAAAGTTATGGGTGGGAAGGGCGCATGGAGTCGTGTACTTATCGCATTGTGATGATTGTTTGATGTGTATCAGTAATATTATATTATGCGTATAATAAAATACTAGAATCGCGATTCTGTTTTAAATATTTTCATCATGACGTAATGATATTGCATAAATCGTAGTTGGATGTTGGCGGTATAGTTGGAATTTGGTAATGAGTATTAAAGTCGTATAGAGGTAGATCGTAAAATACTTGCCGGCCGAAAACGAGTATTGGACGAAAAAGGTCAAAACCAACAACAATATCGTAGAAGCAGTCTCCATTTCGTAATGTTATTCGAATATTTCACTTTTTTCCGAAACGGTCGACGATTACCGATTATTTGAAGCTGTGTACAATATAATTGTTCCGGGCGGACGTCCGACGAAATCGGCTATCGGACACTAAATGTATAGCGAGGAGGACGCCAATATTAATAATATTATAATATTCAATGCTCTGCACGATGATAAAATATATTAATATGATGCGCAGTGACACGACTTAATATTATATTTTTTTATATGCAGTGCGCAGTGATTCTGAGTATATATTATTGTACAATACGCACGATAACGCAGTGATAATTACATTATTGTTTATCTGCGCGACTATAATATTGTAGCTGACTTAGTGTCTTTAAAACATATTATTATTTATTATTTATTATTATTATTATTATTATTATTATTATGCGACGTACGCCATGTTTCAATGTGCTGAATAAGACGCACGAGCAGATGCTGTGAGAGTCAAAAACAAAATATCAATTATTATTTTCGTTTTAGATAATGTTATTATTGTAAATGTTATTATTATTATCATCATCAAGTAACCAATAATTATTTTAATATTATGCATACATCTCGCGTCGTACACTCGATTATAATCGAAATATTCGTAGTAATTTTTTTGTTACCATTGGACCCGCTGCAGACATCCAGGCAATATTATATTATCTTAGAAAATAAAATAGTTTTAAAATAAATAAAAAACTCGTATTTTCGAAGATATTGCCTAGTAGGTATGCGTTAAAATAATTTTCCTGAAAATATAATTTAATATTATGATTATGATTGTAATATGATAATATAGTAATGGACGATAATATAGGGAATATTATATAATATCAATGTTCACCCACAATGGCGTCATGAATATTAACCGAGATAAGTAAGTGTTATATACGTCATAATACAAAGGTAGGTAAGTAGGCACCTATTGTATTATACTGAATTTCGTATATTGTTACTATTCAACGCAGCACTTTGTATAACGTTCTCTTTGTCCTGTAAAGGTATTCAGCTAGTCTTAGTGCGCACACAATACGGTTTACATATATGAATAATAATATATACAATGTGTACATGTATATATATATATATGAAGAGTTTGGCAAGTTATCTCATTTTTTTAACTTGTTGAGTTATGTAAATACAAAACAAACAAAGTTACGTTGAAACTTGAAAGTTAAATTTTTAACTTTTTAATGTTCCAAGTTAAATAGAAAAAAAATCGGCTTAGTAAAAAATCGAGTAACATTTTTTTCTAAACTGAATCGAATATTTACAATGTATGCCTGTGCACAATAATGCAAACTTCATAGAACATCAAAAATCTACAGTAAATATTATACGTAAAAGACTATATAATATATTATTTTACAAATAATATAGAAAAATAGGTGTCGTATACGCTAACTTGTTTGGCTAGCTCAGTCGGAGTAGACTGTACCTCTTAAATAGTTAGAGTAGGACGTATATTATTGAACTCCTTCCAAATTTGAAGTTTGCAATTTTTTTCTTAACAGAGGCAGTGGTGAAAAAAAACAAGCCTCAATCGTGTAAAGTTGGATTTTCCGGGCAAACGGGTAGAGCAGGAATTATAAAAAGCCCGTCAGGAATTCACAGGAATTAAGTACTAATTATAAAATTGCTAACTTCAATTTGGAAGGGGGTCGATGTAACGTACGTTAGAGCAGGGTTCGGCAATAGGCGGCCGCGAAGGGCAAATAACTGAACCTCCAAAAATAAACATAATAGATATTTGAATCATTTCTCTCATTGAACTATGAAAGTAAAGAACTGTATTGTTATTAGTATGAAACTTTATAAATATATTATGGTATATTAAATAATTTGATTTAAACGGCTTAATCTGTGTTTTTATTACAAAATTAAATAAATATTTATTAACTAATATTTAAGTTTTTTCTGACCTTAAACATGATTTTATTTTTACATAATATCAAGCCAGTAAGAGCTATGCCAGTTCTCAACGTAATAAACGTCTTCTGATCAGCACATCTTTTGTTAGCATTCAATATTCAACTTGTGCCTTAGAAATTCGTATTATAATTTACCAGATGTGAGCTTATAACTCAGTTGGTATACGTATCAGCTATTATTAATGTATTTTATTGTAATTATTTTGGCTAAATAAATAAAAAAAAAATTTAATAATGAAAAAAATACAAATTGATGGCTCAGCTTATTTGCGTTGACATTAAAATATGCTTACATGCTAATTTAAATATTATAGCTACTGCAGTTATTCTAATAAACTCAATTGTTTATTCTGTCAATTTATAATATAGATACGACAACAGAGTCCATCTAATGATATAGAATCCACTAACAAATGTGATTAATTATTTATGTTAGTAGGAGACCATGACACCAACGTCTCTTTACAAACGTCAAACTGGATATAAGTTATAGTGTTCATACTAAGAAATTTGTAATTAATATGTTTGGTTGATACCAATTGTTATTTTCTATGGACATTTATAATATTAAGTTGTATTTATAATTTAAATACGTTATTTTGATCTCAATTGCAATCCAAAAATCCCGCATTCAACATTTCGATAGTCTACAATTATTAGTATTTACGACACGTAGTTAAATAACATTATTTATAAATTATAATTTTATATTTATGCATAAGAACAATAATTTGTACAAAAATAAATATATTTTAAATCGTCATACAATCGTCTAACAATTAATTTAAAGTAACTATAAAAACAATTGACTGATTGATAACTGCAATCATGGAAAAAATTAAATCGTCAAGTTAACAATTATATACAAAAAAGTAACTTGTTTTATAACTTAAACCTTAGTTAAAAATAACTTAACTTTTTAACTCGTTAATGATCAACCTTGTATGAAAATAACATATAATTATGTCATATGAAATACTGGTTTTATTGCATGCATAACATTGATAATTATACTGTTTTCAAAATCTGTACTTAAACACGTATTTAAAATTAAAATTCTTTTCAAAATCTTATTTTTAATTTTCAGCTATACCTTAGTCCTAGGTGTGCTTCGGATATTAAAAAGGGGACAACGGTTATCATCATATAAGGCATAATACTCATTTACACCTAAATCACCTGACAAAATTGTATAACTTTGGTTGGGCGGATTTAAATTTTGAAAACAAATATGTTTTGGAAGAAGCAATTTTCAATAAGTTATTTGATTATTTCAACTGAAATATCAATGATCGTAAAAATAGTATTTTGTAGTATAATAGTGTTTGGTAGGGGTGGAGTGGGCGATCTGGAAATGGGAAACTTCCAGATGGCATTAACTAAATTATAGCCAGATTAGTAGAAAGTAAAAAAAATGTTTGTAAATTATTATTATTTGTAGATGTTTGAGTCAAAACTCTAAACTCTAAAATGAAAAAGTTTTCTATTAATTATAATTTTTCCTCGTATGTACCTATGTCGACGAAAGTCTGATGTCAACCCGTATACTTAGAATAGATCTTCTAAATAGATAAAAACTTTTCAAAAAACATTTTTGTAAGTTGTTTTAATAGCAATTCAAAAGCAGTATAGACACAAAGTTACATCTATTTTTTATAAACATTTAAAGATCATATTTTGACAAAATTTGTCAAAATCACAAAAGTTTGGAAATTATTTTTTAATTAAAAATGTTTAATTTGTATAGTTAAGGATTGAAAATTGAAAATAAAGTTTCTCATTAATAGTTCATAATGTAACCAAAAAATCTAAAATATATATAAACACAGTTTTTTTTTTAGATATTTTAAGTTCAAGTTTGGATAATACTAGATAGGTATTTAAGGAAAAAATAACAATGTGAGTTATTTTGTTGTAATTAAAAAATATTATTCGTGGGTACTTGCAACTTTCAAAGTATATTATTAGTATTTTTACGCATTATAATATTTTAGGCAAAAATGAATTCAACTTAGTGTATTATTAATAAGAAACTAAATTACTTTAATAGCAATAATATTATAAAATATATATTTAGTAATGTAGGCTAACAGACCATCTTCGTTCAGAATTGATTTTTGTATATTTTATATCATTAAATTCAAACATATCCATTACAGCAACCCACTCGACACCTATAATGTATAGCAGAGCAGTATCCACTTGTCCACCTTTTTCTGTGTTTATTGTTAATAATTATTTATTATTTATTTCTATGTATTATTATAATAATAATTTTACATATTTGCTATGTATATATATTTTTTAAACTCTATCTTACAATCTAACTGAAAAATATTAAATTTATGTTTTTAATAAATTATCAAACATTTATTTGTTTGTAAAATCTCAATTAAAAATGAAGTAACTAAGTAGCATAATGTTGTATAATTAAATATTATTTTTTATTTTTTCAAAGGAACTTTAAAAAAATATATATTTATTAAATAAATGACTAAGATGAATATTTTTTCCGGCCTGTATTTTGTTACCACTCCGCCCAGATATATTGATATATTAAATCGCTCCTTGATATATTAAAAATAGATAGTAAACTTGTTAATGAAACAAAATCTTTCCAACTAAAGTTCTACAGTTTTTAAGTTTTATCGGATGATATTGTATTACTTTTATGTTGCGCTTTAAGTGGCTCGTAAACGGGATTCCGCGTATGAAAGTATGAAAAATAAATTTGCATTCATATTATACCTACACAATTGATACAGTTTTAAATTTAGACTCACAAAATATACTTCAATATTATAACAGTATATAGGTACTGTTCTTTTACTGTTTACTTGTCAGTCGTAACACACTGACTTCACTAAAATATCGTAATATAAATTTTCCTGTGATTGTCCCCTTAAAAACTGATAGGTTAGGTGACATGATATTGTTTTCCCCTAAAAATAAAGTAAACTTATTATATAGGGCGCAATAGATATATAAATAATAAGCCTCATTTCTCATTTTATTTTTAACTATAGATAACCTAATCTTGACTATATGAAATTACAAAATTAGAAATCGCAAGTGTTGCAGTTTTTTTTTTTTGTAATTGTGAGCTATATAAATATAATATAATACATAACAGTATAGTCGTCGGTGAGTCACCATTATCTAATGCAGACATCCTTTAAAACTGATATTAAACGGAAATAGTTTTTATTATATCGATGTTATTTACAATATGTATATAATAGTAAATAATAAACGCAATGTGTGTTAAGGTTAAAATAGTAAATCGGTCAATGTGAACTAAATATCCGGTCCATATACAAAATAAACGATGGTAAAACTGGCAAGTATGAAAATATTGTTAGTTTTTCATTACGTCCAAAAGTATTATCTCGGTCAAAGAAAATAATAATACAAATGTACAATATATTATTATATTCAATTAAATAATTGTATAGTTGATATATCCGTATTACGATTGGTTGAACATTTGAAAGTGATTTTTCGAATTAATTTTATTACAACGCGCAACAGGCAGTGTTAAAATGTTTATATACCAATAATATTACATTGGCATATATTCCATGTTCAATCATCTGCAGACTGTTGTCGTTATAACTAAACGTAATAACAAATAACACAGATTTATGCCACACAGTCTGCTGTATATAGCGTAGTACAGATGAAAAGATCAATATTATTAATAAACTTATGGGATTCAATGAGCGTGCCAAACATAATATTTAAATGTTTTAAAACTATGCAGTGCTAAAACGATAAAACCTAGAAATTTTAATTTCCTAAAAAAACTTAACCCATCTCGGTGGCCATGTGGTGTGGCGATTGCACTATTCCGTCGTGAGTACCAATGCCCGCCCGCCCATGTTGAAATTTTCAGTTTTTTCATCAATTATTTAATAAATAATTAGCTTCATGTATTATTTTAAACATGCAATAAACTTATGTAATTTGATTGCTATTGGTTCAAGTGATAAAAAAATAAGGTGTGGGGTCATTCTCACTAGACGAAATCAGGTCAGATACATTGTAAATAGTTATAGCTTTTTGATTATAAATGGGTGTGTATATTATACATTACGGAATTGGTAAATAAACCGTAAATCCACGAAGATTGTTGAAGTTGCTAGCGATTTGGCCACGTGGGACGAGGAATTGCTTCCTAAACTTCAACAGCTTCTCCTTATACGAGGAAGAGTCAACTTAAAAAATTCGGAATAAACATACAATTACTTACAAAAAATGACTTAAATTTATAATTTGTTTGAAAGATTTTGCCTTTGTGGGGAGAGGAGTAGGGACATACACGTAAGTATACCCTATATTCTATAGCAGTGGTTTTTCAAAAATCATAAAATAACAACAATTAATTTGGTTAAAAATCGGGTTCGTGTCAATAATTATATAGGCATCTACACTTATTTGGGCGGTAGTAAACTTTCCCGATTTTTAAAACTATTGAACTCCCCTAATGATAAAATTTTCAGGGTTAATATCGTGCGTTAACCTGAAGGAAATGTGTAAACACTCCAGAGTTGTTTAAAATTTATTGCAACACTGTGAATTGGCCATAATTAGGTATTAGTTTATATTATACCAAATATATATATATATATATGTTATTTAGATACTATAATTTATATAATATAATTTTTTAATGAGATTTAAGTGTTAATTAAAATTAACTTATAGTTTTTTTATTTTACTAGTACATATTTCAATTATAATTATTGATTACAGCAGCTTAAGGTATTGATTTACGTTACCTATATAAATATTTTCATTTACTATAATTTTTAAAATTGATTTTTTTATATAAAATTTAAACGCATATTAAATTAAAAATTTGTATGATTTAAATGATACAATTATAATGTATAAACAAAGTTATTACAGACTCAGGAAAGTGTACATGTACCCTTCAGTTAATACTGAAGTAGACCCGGGAGAGTTTACAATCGTCCACTTATTTTTATAGGTCTTTATAAAATTTCACTGCAAGTGTTAATTATTTTATAAGTGTATTGCTGTATAACCGATGAATCCACACAATACGGTCTACTTATTTTTAATATTATAAATTTATGACATTAAAAATAATTTAATATCTATCATGTGTACAGTGTATACGAATTAATAATTTTTGTTGAAATTTATTTTTAGATATGTGTATTCAACTGCAATTTTAATATAAAATATATTAATATTTATATTAAAAAAAATTGCTATTTACAATCTATATTCTATATTATACATTTTACAATTTAGACAAGCAATATAATATATAATTGTTTATGTTGATATTCGTGTAAAGAGTTACGATTTATTTAATGATTTAAATCAAAAATCGTATTCTTTCTAATCAAAATAAACGTGTCATAGTATTATTTCTATTCTACTATCGTCTATAAGCGTTAGGTACGAATTTGTTTAGTTTTTTTTTTTTAAGTATTGACAAAAATGTTTAGCATCGGTGAAAACCTTTAAAAATTTAAAATAATATCTCATATAAGTTGTCATTATAGAAATTAAGATATTTACAAATTCATGCAGACGACTTTTTTTATAAGCATTTGAAGTTCAATTTTTGATGAAATAGGATATTTAAACAAAAAATAATGGTATATTTTGTTGTAACCAAAAAAAAAAAAATGAATCGAAGGGACTTGAAACTTATTTCCACTAAGCGTATTATTATTTATTATACATACACAATTACATTTTCAAAATATTAAATTTTAAGGTATTTATACCACTGTGTTAGGTCAACATAATGTTAGGATATGTATACTAGATTATTATGACATAATTTTTCTAAACAATAATAATGTTATATGGTTTTCGCAATTTAATTTTGCCAACTAATTTAGTATTCTTAAGTACCCAAGTAAAAAGTTAGTAGTAATTAATGATTGAGGCGTAACTAAATAAAAAAATGGTATTTTTTTTCTCCCTACATAAACAGATATGTTATCGTTAACGTAAGTGGATTCTCACCAATATCCCAGAAACAAGATATAATAAAAAAAATATAAAATTTTAATTGAAATTTGTAAAAAAAAAAGTTGAAAAAATTGCCAACGGCACGCAGTGTTCCCAAGCGGTCACCCATCCAAGTACTAACTACGCCCGACGTTGCTTAACTTCAGTGATCGGACGAGAACTGGTGTATTCAACGTGGTATGGCCGTTGGCGACGAACTTGAATCATCAAATCATAGATAACAATATTATTTATGTACATTTACTAAAATATATTTATGCACTTTAATAGATGCTAATAAAGACAATTATCGTGATTTTTTTAGGGAATCAGTTTATAAAATGAGTTTATTGATGTTCATCAGGTACGGCTCTATACGGGATATTTATGATTATGTAGGTAGGTATATTGTTTGTCAACGATTGACAGTCTTGTAAAAAATTATTTTATTTTATATTCAGATTCGGAATGCGTATTCGAATAAAAAACGGTTGAATAGGTATTTAGAACACGTATTCGGATAATTTTCAAAAAATATATTCTGAATACATTTTCGAATACCTATATTTAAAATTATTCGAATACTTCGAGAACATTATTTTAAAATATTATTTTTGCCTTTTACACAATTAGGCGTTAATTGTTATGAATTTATGATAAACTAAATAAAGATATATTACAAGCGTTTTTAAAATAAATTTTGTCCCAAATACTGATAAATGAAAATGCAATGTCATCTACAATAACAACAAATTATCATCAGACTTCAGATTTTTCGTGGTCATATATAAAGTATACTTTATTTTATGTCTATAATGACTAATAATTATTTATAAACGCAAATACATTTTTTCGAATTATAAGTATTCAAATATAAAATAATAATAATAAAAAAATATATTCAAATATTTTTTTTAAGTATTTAGAACATTCAGTATTAATATACAAAAAAATGTATTAAAACAATTTTATTGGAATATACTTTACAAGACTGCGATGACTGAACCAGTTTAATAAAATTTTAATATATTAAATTGAATAAATAATATACAAATAATAGTCAAATTCATCATTCTTTTTCATGTGAGATATTTTTATATCTACATTTATCAATCCAATGTACTTTTTTTTTAATAATACGTTCTTTTTTGTTCAGTGTATAATATGTAGTATTCTTATTATATAAACAATGTAAAATAATAATAACTACCTACAATTGACAGATAACAAGAAGCTTTTATGGTTATAACTATTAGAATACCTTAAGTTTAGATAACAGCTGTGGTCATAGTATAATATTATTATATTTTCGATTAATATTAATTGTATTATAAATCATAATTAAAGGCAGTGCCCTGTGTGTTTGTTAGTTAGGATCACTATTCATAGTGACGTGGTCTAACCATTGAAGTAGTTATTTTGTTTAATATAATACCTATAAAATATTGATTGTTTTGTTTATTTTATATAAATACTCCATACATAAAATAAAACATAACTTGAGGGGAAATTCCCTCCAAACCAAGTCTTTATAAAGAAGGTAATTGGTAGTATATTTACCCTTCTACATATATTTTTTGTAACTATTACCCTCTCCCCCCCCCCCAAAAAAAAATGAATTATTTATGCATATTATAGTAAATATAAAATTCTGAAAGAGAGCAATATTTGTATTGAGATAAAAATATTATTGGGACTAATAAGTTTGCGAGCGGAGTGATCGGTTTCTTTTTCAGTTTAATTATGGGCTGGTCAAAAACTTTGCTCCATAACAAAAATTAAAATGACGCCACTATCTATAGGTTCAGATAAACCCACTAATGATAACTATGAATAGACAACCAAAAAGTTGTGAAGTTGGACGTTGGAGTATAGTTTCAGCCGCGCAATTGTATAAATTGTAATCAAATTTGTTAGACATTGTTATAACTTATTACACTGCCCAATTTTATTAAACTTTATTTTCGTTGGTAGAATTTTTTTTAAGTTATGCGCTTTCAATTATACTCAAACAGCATAACTTTTTGTTGGACAATTATGAAGCTGTCAAGCTTGATTTATGGGAGATTATTGGAGCACTACCCAATTTTGTTGTAGTTATTTTTTGTCAGTAGGCATTAATATTTGGTTAGAATTTCAAATGCTTACAGTTATTCGTTTTTAAATTACAACTTAATAAGTAAATGGTTAGAAAACATTTTTATGAATTTCCAACTCAAAATAATTAGAAATTTTCATGATATTGACAAAAATCTAACGTCAGATTTTCATAACAACTATTGCGAATTTACGCTTAAATTGTTTTTTTAATTCCATTAATAATGGCATATGCGGAACTTTGTATTACATTTTCAAGTTTTTTGAACAAGCAAAAAAATGTTCATAAACAATAATAAAAAATAAACTGAAAATGTCTTATTTCTATAAATAGTTTAAAAAGAGTCAAAATATATTAAAAATTTTATAGTATATATAAAAAGTTAATATAAACATTCAGTGAATTTTCATGTATCTAAAGTTATTATTTTTTGTGTTACACAAAAAAATAAAATCGATTTTAATCTTATTTTTTTTTTGTTTTTTCCAATGCTTTTGAATATTATTGGAAATTTTCAAAAATTACCTCTTAAATGCATTAACTAGATTGATTTTTGCACCAAAAAAATTAAGCAATACTAAAAAATATATTTCAACTACTTATCGTGTACAAAGACATAAAACAAACTACTTGTCGAAATGTTTTTAATATAAAAATATAAATAAGCATACCATACTCGTATTATACTCAATGAGTGTGTAAAGTAAACAACTAAGTTATTTAAATACTCAAAAAGTATTTTTTCCAAACTAAAATAGTAACGATAACATTTTTTTAAATATAAATAACCTAATAACTAACCTACATAATTATTATAGAACAATTAGTTTTTATCATATTACTAAGATTATTATTTTCATTGAACGTTTGAGGTAATTAAAAATTATTTTTCATTTTCTTGATCTTGTTCATCAAGTGTTTCTAAATCTTGACACTCGTCGTATTCATTGTACAATCGTTCACTTTTATATGGGTATATTATTTTTGCTTGGTCATTATTTCTATTGGAACCATCTAATTCAGGGCTTTCGTCATCATCGTGTCTTTCTGAGACACCTGAATAATCTTCGGAATAGCTGGACATAAGCTTTGAACCCGTCAATGATAAATAATCGGCATAACAACTGTTATCTCCACCTATAAAACAATATTTTTGTGTGAATATGTGATTAAGTATAATTTATTTTGCACACTATATGTTTTTAGTTACCACTTTTTTCTTCAAAATAACTTTCACATAATCTTTTATCGTCATCATCCGCCGCCTCAGTTAATCGTATCCGGATAGCATCTCTCATTGTTTGTGGTCGTAAATCTTTATCCCAGCATGGATCGTAATTTTTTCCATACATAGATCTCAATATATCTATTTTGTCATTTCTTATTTTGTACCGATCGCACGCATGTTCATCCTTACGAGTCTTCCATTCTTTAATCTTATAACCTTCATTAATGTATTTCTTCGCCAATTCTCGTCGCATCATACTTTATTTAAAAAAAATGTAATTTAAACACAGATATGTAGTAAAATATAAATTTAGATTCATCTTGATATTAATTGAGTATTTTTTTGTTAATGGATAATTCATTACCGTAAGGCTGGACTTTTTAGGAGAGTTGGATCATTTAATCTCTCCCTAACGTTCTTTTCTGCAAATTCGATTACTTGGGCCCAGTCATCTTTATCGGCTTTATATGGATTGTTTTTTATGTAATTACTTAAATTTTCTTTTTCATTTTCAATATCAGTCACCAACAGTTGTTGAATTTTTTCAATTGTTGTCTTCATGTCAACTGACTCATTACTTTTTGAATCGATATCTAACATCTATAAATAAATATTTTTTTATAATGATTAAGTTTAGTTAAAGACTAGTTAAATTTAAAACCATAACTATACATATTTCTCTGTATTTTCAGTAGCTAATATATTGTTGACAATATCTCTGTAAGATTCATCAGCTTCGAATTTTATATTTGTAATATCATCATTGTTACACTTGTTTTCCTCGACTCCTTTGAAATATTCTTCTAATTGTTTTTGATCAATATTTTTTTTTTTCATCATGGCTTCAATCATATGTTGCTTTTCCCGTTGTAAATATTTATCTCTCATTTTACCCAAACGCGTTTGTGATTCTTTTGGATTTAAACACCAGCTGAAATGATTTATTCAAGATTCAAATATTTATTCAATGTTAGTTCTATAATTGTGGGGCAACAATGCAAAAGGTACTATTTGTGTTTTACATATTTTCAGGAGAGGTAATTTTATGATGTGCATTAAATTATTGTGATATAAATGTCAGGAAAATATTTAAAAATAGATAAAAATCTGTTAAATAAATTTCTGCAAGTAAAAATATTTTAAAATGTATTTTGTACTTAAATATAGTTTTTTAAATTTTAAGTTTGATGAAAACGTATTATTTACAACAAATAGTATATTTTGCTTTGATAGACACAAATAATACGTTTTGACCAAAACATTTTACAAAACGTATCATTTCCACTAATTTAATTTTATAATGAATATAATTTAATATAATTTAAAGTTAAGAAATTTAAATATTTTCAGCTAAATATAATCTTTAAATTAAAAAAATATATAACACATAGGAAACAGAAAGTATCTATCAATTATATAGGTTAAATGAAAACATGTTATAATATTATATTTTAATAAAACACTTTTTTAATAACTTTTGATTTTCGATTTATACATTTATAGTCGCTATTCTATTTCATTATTTAGACCTAATCACAAAGTTTTGGTAGACATAATAATTAAAATATCAAAGTTATAAACGATTTTTTTTTATTTGTGTAGGCAATTCCATAATATGATTAACAAAGAACCTTTAACAAATATTAAGACTATCTAATTTAGTAAAATCTAACAATAAAAAAAGTTTAAGACACTGTCAATTTTGAAAATAGTACGGTTTTCATCAATACATTTTCCTTCCTATACCATTTACATGGGAAATAGCATATTTTTTATTAGAATGGAAATGGTACGTTTTGGAAGAATTATATAATTAGCACGTTTTTACCACATATTTTTACTTTTTATTTCGAAATTCATAGCAAATAGTATGTTTAGCTTCAAACGGTAAATAGTTCATTCTGACAAAATGTATATTGTGCAAATAGTACGTTTTACATCAACCAACTATTTTAATATAGGTTTTTGATTGAGAAATAGTATGTTATGACTTAATCTAATGACGCCAATCGTTCCATCGCCATTTTAAACTTATGGTTCAATGTATAATTGAATTTTGACAAAAACACAAATATTGCGTTTTGCATTATCGACTCACAATTGTACAAACAGTTATTTATTAATTATTTACTTGAAAGTTTCGTCCCAAATCTTTCTCTTTATTTTTTCTTGTGACAAAGTTGGTTGGATGTTGTCACTATGAACCGAATTTGGTACATGTAGTTTAATTTTCCTGTCATCTTGACTGTCTACAACGTTTTCTCTAATGGAACTGAATTCTTCTTTATACTTACTGTTCCACGCATCTAATTCTTTTCTCCAATTTACCTCTTTCTGGAATAATTGTCCAACCTCTTCGATTGTATTTGGTTCCATTACCGCCACATCTGTGGTGATTATCATTATTGTTCCAGTAGAATCCGAGAAGCTGATCAATTCATTTTTCGTATAATTCATTACATCGTGTATACCTTCAGTGAAGATTAACCGTTCGGTACCGATGAAATGTATCGGAGAATACGGGGCTGATAACGCTGAAAGTGTATTACATTTTACAGCGACGTCCAATGTTAAGTTATGATTAATATTATTATTTATATATATATATATATTTTAATAGTACTCATTATTTTAATATATTTACTTGCTATTAGCCCATCGCTGAGGAAAATATCCGTTGTATAATAAGGCTGGTGAGTATGTTTCATGAAATTCCAAAATTGTAAAACTCCATTGGTGTTGAAGGACACTCGAAATTCCGCGGGATGAGTAGTAGACCATAAAACACTGTTTGTTAAATCATTGAAACGCTTCCACCAAACTGGACCACCCTAAATTAAACTCATAGTTTGAATTCGTTTTTATAATTCAAATTTGTTTAAACCTTTAATTACTAAACCAGGAGCGATAAAAGTTATAACAAGGACTGTAAGTTAAATTAATTTGCATATTATTATTTATATTACGTTAACGGAACAAATGGAGTTTGTACAAACTGTTTTGCTTTACTACTATAATAATAATGTATGTCTGAAAATGTTTTTTGTATATTTAATGTTTTATTCATAATACTATATTACTATTGTATATTTTCTCTAATAAATATAAAACTATTAAGTACTGATTTTTATCGTTATCCTACATATAACATATTATAGAAATAGAACAATGTTTAAGAAAAAATAAAACTATATAAATATGAAATTATTATTTTCTAACCATAATAGATACTTAAATAAAAAAATAATTTAGCTTAGTTTGAAATTTGTTAGGTAATGTACACGCATATTTAACAGTATTTTGTGTATGAAGTTTATAGTCTTGGTAATTATATTAATTATATTATATTATTATATTGACACTGTTACACTAATCTAAATTTACTTTGTAGTTCAAACTCCAGATAGATACGATGTGTCCACCACAGACTAAATGAATATCTGGGTAAAATACATTTCTCTTGATGTAGTTGATTGGTCCATCGTGCACTTGTCCCCACCAAATGTTTTTACATTCTATAAATGTATAAGTTTAATTTTTAAGTTGTAACCAAACATTATATTGTTATACACCTTCACTATTTCGACCCTGCTGGTGTGTATCATAACCATTCCATGTGACAACTCCGATTTGACCCATAATACTACCAACAACCAAGACACGGTTTGGATCATTCGATTTTGTCGGCACTACAGTAATAAGATATAATATAAGAATCGTGTCATATTTTAACGATTTACTTAATTATATAAATATAATATTAATATTTACTAAATTCAAACTGTCGTTTTCCAATTGTTAGTGGTTGATCGGATGTATAATTATACTGTATTAAAGGTATTTCAAAAGACAACGCTGTTATGGGGCTGTGTATTGTCTTTTCCGGTTCTCTGATTATGATCTAGAATATTTATTTACGTATATAATACTATCTACAAGTAGTCAAAGCTTTTAAACGTTATAATAACGTTATAATGTTAGATATGATAAAAAACGATTGCAATTTGTAAACGTAATTAAAACAGAAAAAGGTAAATAAAAATAATTAAATAAGTACCACAAAATAAAACATAACGATTAATAAAATGTATAATTTATTTATACATCATTAAACAAAAAATAACGCAAAACGAAATAAATTAAAATTCATTCACTTAAAATTTATAATATTGGTTTCATAGAAATATTTATTCCACGTGATTTAGCTATCTTACCGATCAAACCAAGAATTTATTATATTCCGTATCCGGGCTATTCCCCGTATTAGATATTATTTTTAATGATAAACAATAAATGCAAAAATTATATAACGTTTTAATTTTAAATAACAATAAACGCAAAAATTGTATAATGTTTGGATAAAATTTCGATTTCAAAAGAAAGCCTTGTTGGTATAAAAATAATTTTGTTTTGCAATTAAATGAATTAATATAATGGTTAAACTAGAGGAAAGTACTTAACGTATATTTAAATAAGAAAATATAATTTACCTAAATATAAATAATTATCTATACTCAATAACCAATTAGTGCAGTATAAATAGTAGGTATATATTATAATATATAAATTTATATAGTTGTATATGTTTTTTGTTTTTAATTAAATAATACGAAATACATTTTGGTTTTGGTTTACAGAAAAGATCGATTCATAGCCATTAAAGTCATTTTTGATGATTGAAATAATATAAAGATTGTAATAATATTATTTCATAATAGGTATAATATTCAAAATATAATCGAAAATAATTTGTGACGAATTTAATTACCTATGAATATCACGTCTTAATAACAAATACAGCTCGACTATTGGTAATTTCCTGTTAAGTCAGACTAGATGAGCAAATGGAAAAAAAAAATATAAAACCGAATAATGCTTAATAGTTAAGGCACATCAATGTATCTTACATCCGCACCCAAGTGTCCAATTACTATCAACAATTGCAATCAAAACTTCAACTCATATTTTACAACCTTATTAGTCAGGTAGTGTATCAACAGACAATATAGTACCTAGTATAGTATTTAAGTACTTATTACACATTGCTGTTTAATTACAATTAATGTTCTAACCGTATACGATGGCTTTAGACGATTATTGTAAATGCTTAATGCTGATTTATAGTTGTTCAATTTTTCGAGGTGCTCAAAACTAGTGTTAATTGTACTTTGTTTAATGACTCTTGGCATCGGTGTTGAATTCAAGTCCCAAAGTTTTATAGTTCCGTCCATGGAGGCAGAAAAAAATTGATCTGAAAAATCTCCTTCTTGGACGTTTACAAGTTTACCCAATGGTGTTATCTGAAAAATAATAAACTTACAAATCGCAATACTATATTATATCATAAATGTTATACTAAAACGTTATATTATAATATTATAATTTAGAAAATTAAGTCATTGACAAATCAATTAAAAAAATTTAATTAATCTGTAAATCGTTTTTTTTTATTATGCAAAAATGTTTTATTAGCTATTAGTGGTTTATTACTAAATGAGTAAACCTATATTATAGTATGCAAAAGTGGGCATTAACTACTTAAAAATTAAAGCTAAGATAAAAAGTTATTTTTTTTTAACTTATAAAGTTAAGTTAAGTAAAGTAAAGTAAAGTAAAGTTAAGTAGTTGGTTAATTTTTAACAATTTTAATAACATAACTGGTTCAAAGAATCAATTTTATTGTAATAACATAGTTTTTTATAGTTAATTTAAAAAATAATACATTAAGTTAAAATCAAGTTTTTATATAACTAAAAGTGTAATTATAACTTATAAATTTAGTATTTTTGTCTAATTATGATCAGTAGATTGGGCATAAAACTCCACCTTGGTATTTTTTCACTATAGAATGAAAAATGATTAAAAAATGAATAAAATTTGAAAATTATTAATAAATTACCTTCATGATATTTAAATTTATAAAAAAAAAAACAAAGATTAACAAATTGTTGTGTTATCATCCACCGCCGAGGTTATTAGAAATCGGATACTTAAAATTATATTCCATAATAAATAACGCGTTTTATTGTAGAGATTAATGGTTAGTGATTAGGTTAAAATATAATGTGTTGATGTGTATTTTTTTTTTTAATAAATTTGAATAATATATTACTCGTATTTTAGTTATTTTATAATTTTTTGTTTGCTATTTAAATGTAAGTCATCAAAAAGTCATGGCTGTATGTTTTCATTTTATAGACTCAAAAATTACTACACCGATTTGGAAGAACATTTCCAAGATTAAACTTAGAGTTATTAAGAAAATAATTGCAATGATATTTTTTACATAAGTATATAAAACAAAATTTATAACATAATTGCTAACTAACAAGGTTTAAATAGATATTATTTTATTGATTTTTTACTATACATCTAATTACTAAATAATGAAAACTAATACTTATCGAAGTCAACTAACCTTGTTCGTCGGATGAATCCATTGGATTGCAGTCACCGTTGACAAATGAGATTCTAAAATCGCACTTAGTGCTGCTGGTCTGATTCTAGTTTCAAACTTAACGTCCAACGACCATTTCATATGCGCCCACTGTAAAAAAAATGTCATTTTAGGCTTTGTATGTAGCTTGTACGATAATTACATTCAACTATTTTATATTTATAATATTTACTAAATGTTCGTGATGTTTTTTTTCCTTTTCAGACATGTTCAAATCATTTAAATCTGTCCTTTCCAATTTTCCTTTAATGTCCCATATGCAAATCTGCCCATTTGTTAACCCTCCTACAACAGTGTTTCCGTGTCTAGGATTAAATTCAATACAACGCACTTCAACGGCACTCTCCAACCTCAACTAGAAATTAGTTTTTTTTTAATGTAATGCAATATTTATAAAATTAATGTTACACAATGCACGCATACTATTACAATATAACAAGTTACAAGTACCTATAAGTAAAATTAAGATACAGTGGCATATTAATTATGAATTCTATGAACAGTATAATATTGTATACTTCTGAATGTTAAATACCTTAGGAAAAATATTATCACTAACTGACCAAATTATGACAGAATTATTTTGTTCGTCCGTTATTGGTGTATTTTCACGTTTAATCTTTGGTACTTCATCATTTTTCAGTGATTTTTTCTTTGACGAAGATTTTCTTCTATTTTTAGTTTTTAATTTTAATTGATAATTTAATTTTTGATACACATCTCCAGCTTCAAACATGTCTTTAGTTAATTTCATTCTCTCTTTCTCCATATCATCGATTCTATATTTTAAATAAAAAATAAAATAACACAACTTTTGTCAATCATGTATATAATTATAAAGAAAATTTACTTATTTGTTTTTTCGGTGTACTTAGCTTGAGACTTTAAGAGTCTAAACAATTTTTCCTCTCGTGCTTCGCGGTCATATTTATTATTAAATTCCCTGTTAAAAAAAAAAAAAAATAATAATAAATATTTTTTACATTAATTTAAAAAAACTTAATAAAGTATATACTTTTACCTATGAATATTTCTAACAACATTCCTTAGGTTATTATCATGTAACCATTCCTCATCATCGCCCCAAATA
Organism: Pentalonia nigronervosa; assembly: GCA_014851325.1. Lineage (NCBI taxonomy): Eukaryota > Metazoa > Arthropoda > Insecta > Hemiptera > Aphididae > Pentalonia > Pentalonia nigronervosa. Next base: position 81,989 of record JACXSJ010000838.1, on the reverse strand, counting down.
TTGTAAAAGCTTTCTGTGTCAGAATCGTGATGATCTATCACGTCTACATCGTTTTCACCTTCATTCTTGTCTGTAGTATTCATAATATTCGCCAATTTTTTCGTGTCATCGATTTCTTTTTTTTGTACCTCATACTCATTTTCATCTATAAAAAACTCGTTCTTCAATTTTAACTGATACTGTTGATCTACATTTGGCAGCACATCAATATTCGAAAGTTCACTCTGAGATTCTTTGATAATTAAGTTTTTGTCAACTAAAGTTCTGTTATCTAATTATGAAAATAAAAAATTATTTATTTTTATTACCTATATCATTAGTATAATTGTTATTATTTTGATGTTTAAGATGCAATTGCATACCTGAATTTACAAGTGGAAGATCTTTGTATGTGGAAGTTTGTTCGTGAGAAACATAAATTAATAAGTTTCGCAACTGTCTATTAATATCATGGCTATATTGTTGATTATTTTTTTCGTCTTCGGTTATTTGAATTATCCTCATTCTCTTAAAAAAAAAAAAAATACTCAACATTTAATATTATATTTATTTTGATTAAATATTAATTTACCTGCACAAATTCTTTATTTAATAAAGAAATTATCTTTTCTTTGTAATTTTCATCTACGAGTTTAGTTTCTGGTCGATTACTACAAGAGTCTGTATCAATATCTTCATCGCTGTATGATACACCATATTTTTCATCTTTAGCAATTTCTTTATCAGGTATTTCTAAGCTCACAGTTTTATATAACTCATTACTATTCATCATGTAAGAGACTGCAAAAATACCTAAAAATTAACATATTAAAAACCTATTCTATCTATGAAATCTTCTTAATTTATGATTATTTTACCCGCTATCGTAGGATGCCAAGTATGACAAGATACGTATCTTTTTTTGGATACCTCATTCTGATATCCAGGTAGAAGTTTTATATCTTTGGAAGTCTGTTCAATTTCATTTTCATTTTCATTTTTTAACAGTTTATAATCATCACGGTATAAATCGTATAACTCATTGTAGTGTAACTGATTCACTAAGCTTAATTTAAACCAATATTTATATTAAAATTTATATTCTGCAATTCTTAATATATATTTTATAGCTAGTTCTTAATAATATATTAATTTTTCTACGTTGAAACATTTTAGCTGTTATATATAGATACAAGCCCAGCTGCTTCAAAATTTTGTGTAACAAAAATTATGGAGAATTTGTACAATAGACGCCGCTTATAAGACTTACTTTGGAACTAGCACAAATATAGTACATAGTATATATATATATTTGAATATATATATTTATAATTAATATATCATAAATATTATATATATATATATATATATATATATATATATAATATATGTTACTACAAACGTGGCTGCTGTAAAATGTAATAGGTACTTTACTATTTATTTGGTTAAAATTTCATTATGTTATGATAATAAATAGAACATGCAATAAATATTATTTAAATCATAATTTGTATATAATCCAATAATTATGTAGATTATAAATATTTACTTAGGAGCATGTTTGTTTAAAAAATCATCAAGAGCTTTTTCTGATGTAATAAGAGGTTGTAATTGAAACATCTCCTCTTCTACAGCAACTGACTGAATACATTTATTATATTTAATTCTTGGAATTGTTTGCATTTCTGTGTTAACCATTTCTCTGACAGCCTAAACAATATAGTAATGATTTATTTAATGTTTAAAATACTGATTATTATTATTTAAATTACTTGAACACTCGATTCCATTGTTAAAGCATCACTAATTTTGAAAATTTCTTTTGGACGTGGTTCTAATTTCACATATTCGTTTTTCATAGATTTTGAATGCGAATCCTCAAGTTCAGCTTCAGTTTGACGTCTATCTGCCGGAAGTTTCCATTTGTATGTTATCTGTTAATTTACAATTTTTTATTATTTGGCATTATAATTATTAATAACTACTTATTACGTCTATATTATATGTATCTATCTAAATACATACAAATGTATGTGCATATAATACTATGTTTATTAATATAATTTAAAAAATAAATGGGTTTTGTAAAAGGTATAAAAAGGTGGGCAAGTGGGTATCGCTCTGCTGTATTGTAGATGTCTAGAGAAGTAAACTCTATTGATGTGATAAATTTGAATTCAATGGTATAAAATCATTGTATAGGAAAAAGGATTTTGAGCGAAAACAGTTTATCAGCCTATATTACTAAGTGTATTTTATAAAATTATTGCTTTTAAATTAATTTATTTTACTATTAGCTATCAGACATTATAGTAATACTGTAGGTTGAATTAATTATTGATCAAAAAAATGCATTTGAAAACGTCATTGCTTATATAAATAAAAATAATATGCTTTAAATGTTTCAAGTACTCATGAATAATAATTTTAGATAACATCAAAAATTAAAATCGTAATTCTTTCTTTAAATGACTATCTAATTTCGTCCAAATTAAAACATAAAATATCTATAAAAAAATTGTGTTTTTAGTATTTTTAGATTTTTTGGGTACAGTATGAACTACTTATGAGTAACTGTATTAATTATCAATCCTTAGCTATAAAAATTAAAAATTTTATAAATTTATAACTACAAAATGATTTGTAAATGTTCAAAATTTTCATGAATTTTGGTCAAAATTTGAACTTTAAATGTTTATAAAAAAAACTATATCTATGTTTCATTAATATTTTTTAACTACTATTAATACAACTTTTGAGGAACCTTATATTAAATTTTTAAGCTGATTGGCCAACAAAACATTTTTATTAGTATTAATTTTTTAAATGTGTATAAATAGCTCAAAACCAGTCAATATATTTTGAAAATTTTATTATGTATAGAAAATGCTTGTATAAATATTCAGTAATAATTGTACTTTCCGTATTCATATTTGTTACACCAAAAAAAAAAAAAAAAAATCGATTTTGTCAAAAATTAATTTTGTGTTAATATTTCCGTTTTTCTTAACTGTTTTTTTTTGTTTTTCCCAACGCTTTCGAAAATTGTTGATAATTTTCAAAAATGGTTTCTCAAATATACCAACTAGTTATAAATTCACTTTTTCGCCGGAAAAATTACTAAGTTGAAAAACAAAGCATTATTTTAACTACTTATCGAGTTTTATGTACAAAGACGCACAAATTAACACACATCATTGTAAAATCAATACATTTATTGCTCCGCTCAGAATCTAAAATCACCAAGTTAATTTGTTGAGTAGCAATATTATTGTATACTATTCGATAATTTAGGTTATGTTATAAATTAGATTCTAACTTACTGACAATTCACAGGGATAAAATGTTTACAATGTTTACATGGATGGTTTTATAACGGAATTTAGTTGATAAAATTGATTTGGTAAATATTATCTCAAATAAATACACCTTTTCACGTGTTTGTACTGGTTTTATTTCTTCAATATCTTTGTCGCTGCTTTTGGAATCCCAAGGACCCGGTACACGGCATATTGGCCGCTCAACTTTTTTTTTAAGTTCACCTTCTATTTGTACTTGTGTTTCTTCGATACATTGTTTAGCTTTATCCGTGGTACATATTAAAAATTCCTCATCTGTACTACTGAAGGGTTTATACCCAACTAAAACATAATCATTTGTAATACCCTAATAAGACAAACAATTACATATTAATTAAAACAGAATTTTCTTGCTATGTGCCAAATGAATAATTTGTTTTTACTTCAATTTCCTTTTGAAATTGCCAAAAACACGAGTCCGTGTTTTGTGATTGCAAATTGTCAATAATTTTTTTTCGAGATATTTTTGTCCAAGGTTTATTGATGAAAACGTGTTTTCCTATGACGCATTCAAAATGTTGATGTAAAGTTTTAGGTATAAACACAATTTGTAAATCATCTTTGAGAATTTCTGATGGCTCTGTTGATTATACAAAATTAAATCTTGAAAAATGATTTTCTTAAATACAATATTAGTACCCACTTACTATAGTTTTATAAAATAATAAAATAAATAACTAACCATTATTAAAATTGTTTAAGTCAATTGAAATGTCTTGTTCCATTGAATGTTCGTTATTCACCTTTGATATTGAATTGTTTTTCTTCTTTGATGACATTTCTGTTTTAGATATTTTACCGCCAAAGCACTGTAGCTTAATGGTTTCTTCAACAAATGAATATATCTTTTTTATTATTCTATTAATATTCATGCTAATTATTGTACCATTAATAAATAAATTATATGATTAAATAAAAAATAAGAATATATTTTAACGGTATGCAAATAACATCAAAAATACAGCTACGACAATTGAGTAATACGACATAATATGTTTTTCATTAAGTAGTGTAAAACAAAATATGAGATAAGTACCTATCTGTTTGATTATTTAATAAATTCTATGATTTGTATTTTGTTTTCACATTTTCCTCAAAGGGCAAAAATAAAATAAATATATTTTGAGCAATTCATATCACAACTGTAGGTATTTAATAACTGTGGAGAGACGAATTATAACTTAGTACATAAAACAACCAAAAGTCCAAATGTATGTTTGGTTACAAGCGTCGTTGTCATCGTAACAGCTTTGTGAAGTATAGGTAAGTATTAATGTGTACCAAATATTTGATCGATGACAATAAATACATCTGTATACATCAATTATAATTTATAAGTGTAGTACCTACCTCGTGTTGTACGGTAACTAGTGTGTAAGGTAAACGGTCACTTTGTACTGTCCATTGTTTAAATCGTGGACACTTAATACTATACTATATACATCAAATATAAATGTAAATATAAGTTTTAAAGTAAACATAATATTATAAAGTTTGATGGGACTTAACAATATTTTTATAATTGTTATATATTATAAAAAAATCAATTTAAAATGCATTTCAACGATAACCGCAAAAGTAATTTGATTAATTTCGATATCGTGCTTGGAAAATATATTTATATTATGTATATATATATATATATATATATATATATATATATATATATATATTGATAAAATTCTTATCGATAGGTAATAACTAATAATCCACGGTTTTCTTTTATTTGGAATGTAAGTTACTTAGATATACCAAATTATATTTAAACTTAATAACGTTTTTGATATAATTGGTCATGATTTCAGACTTATTTACATTATATATATATATATATATATATATATATTATGCTTTATACATATAAAAGTACAAAGAGTCCGCATTCTGCAATCTAAAGTTTTACTCAACTGTATAAATTGTTCTCGACTCCCGGTTCTACAATCATAATTTTTCTTCGACCATACAAAGTGTTTGCGTTTTGCACTTTTAATGGTCGACCAAACAATATTACAATGTGACCTAGAACCAGCGTGTAGCCGCTTTGTACATTGTGTTTGATCAAATTGGTAATGATGCTTTGATTATGAAAAAAGTAGCTACCTTGTGACGTTGTAATAAACTAACAAACTATTCATAATAGTATATTGAGTATATTTTTACACACGCACGATTATTTAAGAAGTTCCAAATTATTTTAATAACCTTTTAAGAAAAATAAAAATTTAACAATTCAAATATACTTTTTTTAAAGTTCAAAGTAACATGCAAGTGATCCTGTGATCAGTATTCAGTGTTATTGTTGGTTGTGACATATTTACGAAATTATTTAGAAAAAAGATTTAAACTCTCAAACTTCATTTTTTCACTCTTTAGACGTAATAAATTTGATGAATAATATCGATAATCATTACAAACATTAAACAAATACAAGAGCTTATTATTTAGTTATACCAAAAACAAACGGCAATATGAAAAAAATTAATTAAGCCTTGAAGTCTAGAGTTTTTTTTTTAATTTATATTTAATTAACTAAGTACAATATCTAGTTAACAACACTAAAAATTAAATGATGTTGGTACGAATTGTTTAAATTACCAATTCGGAACCGGACTGAACCAACTTAGTGTCCAAAAATCAAATTAAAAATTGCAAATATTTGAATAAATCAAATAGGTACAGGTATACCTATAACTTATAAAAATGAACTAATAAAATCGAAATTCAATTTTGGTATGTTAAAGAATAAAAAAGAATTACTTTAAATTTTTATTATTTTAGCAGATTCTTGAATAATAATATGTAACATTTATTTTTAAATTAATTTAAACCCTCTGAAATGTTTCAAAAATTTGTTGTGGGCTTTAAATTCAATTTAAAGAATTCGATTCACTTCAGATTTTTTTTAAACAAAAAAAGTTTGATTTGGTTCGACCACAAAAACCTAGATTCATAGATTCATCGTAACATTATTTTAAGGGGCTATAACTCTGCCCCGTGTCAATGTAAATCGTGTTAGAATTTTCTCGTTCGTTATATAATAATATTGTTTAGATAAAACGATTTCACTAGATAGTCATTAATAACTATATTTATGTAATCACCTAACTCACGGCGGAATAGTTAAACATTTTCAACTATTTAGTTGGATAGTATAAAAACGCCTTTAGTCATAAGCATAACTATTCATTATTATATTGCAATTTGCCAATAGCCAATATATACACTGAATCATATTTATTCCTAAACATTTACACTTACAAAGGTAATGTTTAACATACTGAATCCTTGAATACCTACTTACATAGCTATAACATTAATAGTTGTCTAAATATAATATAAAAGTTGTAACATAACTATTATAAATACGACAAGATTGCACTGATCAATCCAGAACTTGGGCTCAAAGGTCTGATGGACTAGTGACAGCATAAGTAAGACCAGCAAACACTTTTATCTTTTAGTGTCATTATTCCCAAACTGTGATTGAGCATCTATGCCTCCAACCGAAACCCATTAGTCCAGCAGTGATTTGTTTACTAAACACAACCGTGATATAGTATTACCGTCATATTGTATTCCTATTATATTTAAAAATCTTTTATATATATCCTTAGATCAAACGGTGATTTGTTTGAAATAACACAACCGTTGTTTAACTAAGGTATATTAAGTTTGTTTTTTTTTTTTAAGTATTAATTTAAATATTGTAAATTTCAACGTAAATCATTGAGGTAAGTTAACATAATTTATATTTTTAAAACGTGATTTGCTAAATCGGTACAACCGTATTATTTGTTTATAAAATAAACAATAAAATATTATCTCATCAAATATTATAAAATACACTCATATATATAAATTAATAAACACATTCGTATACCTATTAAATACCTATTTTATTTATTTTGAAAAATTAGACATAACCTATTCACAAATTAAAATAAAAACAAAAGAATAAGTAAATGTTTCAATTTTAATATTCTAATATATTTTCTAATATTATACAAAACCTCCGCTCAAAATCGAATGCAATAAAATAATCATTTTATTAAAAAAAAAAAAGTAAAAATAAAACATGTACTACCAGTGACTGCTCGTGGCTTGGACGACAGGACGATCGCACCCCTTATGTATAATTTAAGGAAAGGACACATTACAATTTTATTTTAAATATATGAAAATTGTATTGTTCAATTGGTTATCATTAATATTAAAAAATAATAACATACAATTATGCTATTAATTTTGACGTAGGGGAAGTTTGGGGGATAGCAACCAGTGAATAATGCCGATCACTAACATAATATCTCATTAAATCATCAGATAGCTTTATCTAATTATTATTAAATTTTAGATTTTTATATTATTTGATAAATGTTCTTATCAAAATCTAATATCAGATGTTTCAAATTAATAAACAGAATTTTTACCACCTAAAGTTTGTAATAAATTTTTTATCACTTTTGATCTAATATTTTTCGAAATTAAAAATCATCTTAAAATAAAAGTTTTTAATTTTTTTTCAACATTGATGGTCTTAATGACCTCTAAATATTATGAGGATTGCAACATGTACTCAAAATTTACCTAAATATTATGGTTTTGAAGTAAACATATGTATTTAAAAAAAGTATAATAGGAATATTAATGGTTAAAACTAATAGACTAATGACGGCTTACATTGTTTTGTTTATTATAATAATTATTATGATTTACAAAATACAAAAAATAAGACTTTTTAATTAAATTTGTAATTTTAAATATTAACACAAATATCTCTATATTGATACAATATCATAATTTGTATGCATTTTAGATATTTATATTTTGTCTTATACTATTTAAATTAAGTGTAACACCACTATAAAGATAATGACGACCATTTAAAAAAATAAATAAAAATAAATTAAGTAATACGCTTAATTTTTAAAATCTGAAACTTATATACATTGTAGCCAACATGTTAATAGTTCGAATTCAAGCAAACGTTCAGTTCCGAAAATACTTTATAATACTTTCCCGCTTGGGTATTCCCCGTGGTGTGTGACGCGCGTAAGTTTCATGGAAGTACCAGGGTCCTATACGCTGAAAGCTCCGCACAAAGTGACAAGTGTATGTAAAAGTTGCCGTTCTCGTAGGGACGAAGCACGACGTCATCCGAGCCGTTCAAACGAGAATCCAAATACATATGGCGACGAGCTTGATTGTGTGAGTACGGATAAATTGAAACCATGATCGTGTGCTAGCATTTTAATATAATATAATAATGTCAAGAATAAATGGTTTTTCCACGGTCTTTTCAATGCTAGCATTATATCCACTTATGACTTTAACATTTAATTAACCAGTTGTCATTTTTAAGCAATCAAATATTGGTTATATAAATGTACGTATGTATGTTATTATATTTTTGTAATTCTAAGACAGAAGACTTTTTGATATTATCGCTATTTGATATTATCGCTTGATATTAGACGCTTTTAAAAAACTATTGTGGATTCGTGCTCAACTTTTTTTTCAATTTTCACTGTAACAAAATATGAGAAACCCTGTATTTAATTTTCAAAGCATTTTTTTTTTTTTTGTCAACAAAAAAAAATGTACTGAAATTCGTTATGTTTTTAAATAGCTCAAATAGATTCAAAATATATTGAAAATTGTATGGTGTATAAAAAATGCTAATATAAACATTTAGTAAAAATTGCATGTATCTATAGTTATTATTTTTTGTGTTACACTTAAATAACAAAATCGATTTTCTCAAATACAGTAAGAGGTCAAAGAGGTGCATCTCTTAAATTTCAATACAAGTATAATACAACACCTATATTGTGTGTGATCACTTGTGAAGTTAACTACTCATAAACTCAACATAATATTTCAATGATACAATGATATTTTGATATCGACCATGACTGAACAAAGGAATAACAACTTAATATTTTAATTGTCACAGTCACAACCTGCAGTGTAGTTTACTATAGTAGTATAATCTATATACCTCCTATATTACTTAATAGTATATTCTATATAGTATATAGGCATACCTATACATTATAGCTAGTGCTTAGTGGCTACATAATATTTTTATACATTTATTTATAACATTAAAATTTAAAAAACTATTGCCGGGTTGCATAAAAAATTGGTTCTATAAATTAATGACGTAATGGACTAATCATGGACCACTCATGTTTAAGGGATTATTAGCTCACTACTGATTTGTTAAATGTTTAGTGATTGTTCATGCAACATGACATATGCATAATAGCTGGAAAAGATATATATATATATATATTTTAATAATCTCTATAAATTATTTATGATATTAAGTAGTAACTATTATTTTATTAATACACTAGTATGGCGTGTCCCAGTTATAAAAAAAACATATGGATGGGAGAATATGACTTCCCCCCATAATTGCGCTACTTCAATACTACATTACAGTAACCTACTTAATGTCTGAATGACGAAGTGCCGAGGTACCGACACTCGAACCCTACATTTTGTAGATGGGAGAGCGAGTTCCCCTATTTTTTTTTAATATCTAATTTTGTTCAGTAACACAGACAAGGACTAAAAAATATATTTAAAAAAGACATTGACACTGGCATTATGTAGAATTTGGTATTACTTTTTTTATCTACGAGCATCATTTAATATAACAATAATTAATAATTTATTATTATCGCACGAAACCATGGGTTATCGAGTCTTCTTCACACTTCAGTCTACCACACCATCAGTTTCTGGCCAGTGCCTAGATCAACCACCCGGTGTGGGACGTCAGTCATTGCTAATAATAAATTATAAATAACGTTTTTTATTACCTTATACAATAACAATAACGATAATAATTAATATTATCATTTCGAAAATTCGAAAGAGAATTTCATAATAGAGATAACTATTTATTTCTATCACTTGAAAAGTTCAGAAATTAAGTCCGGTCAATTACGTCCTGTGCACTACTGCAGTACTGCACTCTGCAGACGGGCAGTGGTCACCAGTCAACAGACAATACTCAGTATTTCAGTAGTCACAGAGGAGGAAACACCGGCTACGACATCTGTCAGACGCACAGACATACCGGAAATAATAACAATATTGTACAAACAAGTACGTATATAAAATATAAATATATAATTTTTTAGTTGCACAGTATTTTTAATTTTATAGTTTACTGTGTACGTGTGCATAATGTTTGTGAATATTTTGTGGCCTTGTGAGTAAATTAATATTATTAAATTGTTTGTGAGTCCGCTTTTGGCCAATGTTCCGGCGGCACAGACGTCAAATCACGAATGTACCTAATAATAATTCATTGATATATTATTATTGAAACATTCGAAACGTCCTACGGTTCAATGAACGTCAATACGTCATAATCATTGCACCGGTCGCTGTATGAAAATAAAAAATAACTAAAAAAGCTAAAATGTTCATGAATTTTTTTTTCTTTAGTTCAAATTGATTGGTTGTTCTTGGTGAAATAGAATTATTGTAGTTATTACTAATAAAGTAATAACAATAATTTATTTATATTATTTATTATTTATTAATATCAACAACTGAAAGTATTAAAATACTATAGTACTGAGTATTAAACTAAATAATAATAATGGTATAAGTATTTATGATCAATGTTAAACGTTAGTAGATTATTATTATATTTTAGTATCTACTTATAATTGTTAATGTTATTACGTATTAATAATAACTAATTGAACTATTTCAACCAAAATATTTATTTTTATTCATAATCAATGCTACTACCTATTTAAATATTAATAACTCAAGAGGATTGGAAATCGTTATTTTACAGGCTTGCAGAAAATCATTTTCGGTCTCTGTCTATAAATTGTAATATTACACGTGCAATTTAGAAATATTATTCAGATAGGTTTTATTTGTAATCGGTACCACCGATTTAATAATGCGATAAGAATTCTGAAAACAGATTTGATTTGAATTCGTCAAATAGTGCGCTTGAAGCCTTTAATGTTGATACAACTTCCCCGTATTTCTGTCTTTTGATTTTAATCTTACATCAATCCGAAGTAACGTAAAGGTTTCATTAATTGGGCAAATGATGGTGGCAGCTACTCCTCTGGGCCTAAGCTAGTTTTTTTTTTTTGTTAGTGGCAATTATTTTGCTTCAATCAAATTAAAATTCTTATAAAATATAAATAAAATTAAGTATTATATTAAATCGGATATGGGTTCACTTTGGACCTATTTTCGAACTGTTTTCCCATTCGACGAGCGTCCTAGCACATCAACATCAAGAATTCATAATTATAGTGATATAAAAATATACGATTTGATCAATTAGATTTTTTGATAAACAAAATAAAATCATAGAAAATATGTTACGGGGAGTCGTCTGAAATTCACGATAAATTTAAATCCTTATCGTGTAATTATGTCGATCGGTAGTAAATGAATACGTTATAATTATTTGAACACCCGTAGTCATTAGTCAGCCAAATATCGCTGGATATAGAACTTGCGATGACAGATCAAAAACAGTAAAATACCGTATCCAACAGTCCAATCACTTTATTAACGATTATGAAATGAATAATATTTTATATTTTTATCGTTAGCAAATACTGTAAATAATCATATTATACAGTACTTGTCGGTTATTTCGATAATGATAATCGCTCGTACGTTTCTCTCGCAGCGATCAGTTGATTTGATTCGATGCGATGAGTGATAACTGATAGCATTAGAAGAATATTACCCGTGGCTAGATATGTTATGAACATTTAACTATGTGATATTATCATTTTTTATTATTGCGTTTTAGAGATCGGAAGTCGTTGGCACAATATGATAATAGTATCGTAAAAGTGACGATGAGATGGGCCTCTTTCCGTCTATTTCTGCGGCCTGCGATGAGCCCACGACGGCCGTCCGTCTCGCGGGTATCGATGACGGCGAGGAAAATCGATTCTGTTGGCCTCGTTTAGGTGTCAACCGCGGTCGCACACACACACACCACACACACACACACGCACACACGCACACACACACGCGCACACACACACACACACGCACACACACCACACACACACAAACGCACACACACCACACACACCACACACACACAAACGCACACATACACAAACGCACGTACGCGGTTGCGCGCGCACACACCAGCACACTTGCGCCGCCCGACGACCGTCATACCGCATTCGGCGGACGACCGTACGGGCCCGATCGCGTAGACCGTTCGGTGATAATAATTCTGATAAAATATTATGAGAATCGCGACATCCGTCGTCGTCGGCCTCTGTTAACCGCCGTCCACCGATGGACACCGACGAACGGCGAGCCCGAAAGTAAATACGAAAAACGTTCGTTTTCTCAGTGTTTATTTTCCACAATAGGTATTCTACGTTTTCTGGGTACGTATCCAATAATATTAATATTCTGCCAACTGCTTCACAGCTGCTGCGATGGTTAAAGACGGTCATCGTGCCAATGACCATGAGATGTAACGTACGCTTGTGTGGTGTGCTGTCTTTCGTCTCGTCCTGTCTGTTTTTTCCAACTGTTTTTCGTCGTCTTCACCTATGCTAATTTATTGATTTTTGTTTCCAGTCGAACGTTCCTGCACTCACTGTATGGAAGCCGGACCCCTGATAGCCCAACATGGCTCGAGAACCGGTATTGGTGCATGTTTACGATATGGTAAGTGTTTGTGTTGTCGCCAATGACTACCACGCCCGTGTGCGCCCAATGTTGTATGATCGAATGAACTGCAACGGCATGATTCCTGTCCACGCCTATATATCTTAGTTGTTCTTTTAACTCTTTTGACTGTAACTACTAATCTAACTGTTGCCCTTCTACTGTTATGTTTAATGTGATTAGATAAGTAATGTGTATTTGTAAATATTTTCAATATATTTATTTAGATACCTAAACTATATAAATTGTATGCTTTTCATAAACATAATATAGTTAGTTAAGAAGTAAAATTTTGCAATCCAAATAAACAAAAATTATTTAGGTAATAATTATTTTATTTTTATTGATAATTATAGATTATTGCAATAATCTACCTAATTCCATATGGTTAGCATTATTATTTTTAATAATCTTTTCATAAGTACCTACCAAAATTATATTTATGTTGGCCTGTTATCACTTTTAATTTTTGAATTTATGCTTTAAATGTCTCACACTTATAATTTTATTCTTTTTAATATTTTAAATATTGAATAAATAAATAATAATTATATTTAATATAATTTATTATTATCTTATTTTGAAGATTATGAATATTTAGCCCATTGGTTTACCATAACTGAATGATAACAACCTTTTTAAAATAAATGTAAGTTAATTTAATTAATATATTTATTACTAATCTCCATTATTATTATTCTTGTTAAATTCCAATACAATTCAATTCTTCTAAAATAATTAATATGTCTTTAACTTATAGACTATAAGAAACTGATATATATTGTGAGCTTTAAATTAATTGTTTCAATTTAATCATGATGCAATGTATCCATAAATATTTAAAGGCCTTCTTTGATATATACGTAGGTGTTTTAATTTATAATATTGAGTTAAATACATAAATTATTAAAAATCATAAGGATTTTTACAATTTTAAAGTTATTTTTAATACAATTGACAAATATTTTGTGATTGTAATTTATTAATTTCTTCTTATTTTGTTATTAAGTATTGGATCAATGAATATACTACACATATGGGTCTTGGTGTATTTCATTCTGGCATTGAAGTATACGGACAAGGTAAATATTATTTGAGTAATATTTTATGTTTGAAATATTAATTTGTTACTTATATTACAGAATATGGATATGGAGGTCATGATAGATCAGATTCTGGAATTTTTGATATGATTCCTAAAGACGTTTATGAATTAGGAGACCATTATAGATACAGGTAAAAAAAAATTTTTTAATTTATTTATATAAACAGTAGGTAGTTAATAGCTAACACTCATTACTAATTTATATATTAGTATGCAATTAAATGTTATTTATCTCCTTAATGATAAACTAATATCGCTAGTTTCAAGTTCCTCTACTATAACATCGAGATATATGTAGTATTTTCATGTTTTTATCTAAATTAGCAAAATTTTTGGACAAATTATATACCACAAAAATTAAAGATCATGACATTTTACATAAACTATAAATAATTTTAAAATATTAAATTTAATTTTAAAGTACTTTATAAATAATATTATGTGAAATAATAAGTAATTAAGTGTAGATATTTTTGCAAACTACAAGTAATTTTTTTATAATTTTAAAGTATTAGGTTTAGAGTGTAGAATAATAATGCTGAATATCAAAATTATATGAATGATGTGCACATATAATTTCGATATCATAGTAGCTCTGGTTTTTTAAACTTACTGTACAAGTTGGGTGTTAAATGTATGAAATGGATAGGATAATTTAAATTATTATATCAGATAACCTTTAAGGAACCTGTGTGTTGACTTATAATACACAGTTAAATTAGAAAAACTTTAATATTTTTTCAAAAAAAAAACCCTTCTCCCTTCCCTCTCAAAAAAAATTACAGGCCTGCTTATGTAAAAACAACCAAAATCACTTTAAATACCATAGTATTTATTCTAGTTACAAAACCAGCACACATTTGAATAAAAAACTATTCATTCTGTTAATTACTATTGATAAAAATAACCTTTATTTGTATAATAAATATTTGTTAGAAATGAATATTAATTTTGTTGATAAAATATTAATTCATTCTCTAGAACTAAAATTATTATAAATTATTTAGTAATATAAATTACATTTTTTACCATAAATGTATCCTAGAAAATATACATTTAGTTGCAGATCTCTTAATAATTAAAACTCCAAGTATTAAGTGTAACTGATTGACTTAAATAAAAGTATAATATTATGTAAATGCATAATATTATGGTTATCAGTAGATAAATACTAGGTAATGTGTTATACAAACCTATTTTGTTTACTTTATAAACATAATTCCTAATTAAAAAATTAATTTATGTTATCTATTATACAACCACTTTATAATTATCATAATTTAAATAATTTCAAACTTATATTAATTGTTCAGGTAAAAAAAAAATAACAATTCACTTCATGTTAAGCATATTAAAAGCAGGCTAGTCACTACTAACACTATTAGTGTATTAAAATAATGTATGTAGTCATGGCTGGTTGTATAGTGTATCTTTCAATTTAAGTAGATAACCATAAAACATATTAAATTAACTAATAAAAAAAATTGAAAATTGTTAAACAATAAAACCAAATGGACAAATAAAATGTAGTAAAAACAATGGCGTATAATATATTTAATAACAGTATAACAATTCTATAAAATAAAAATATATATATATATGCTATCAATATATTATACAATACAGTTCTTTGAGTTCTAATGCTTTTAATTGTATGATTTTGGTTTTAAACTTATCATTTGATGACATTTTTAACATTTTAGTTCTAGCATGTAATTTCATAAAACGGTTTGATCATAGTAACTACTTATTTTATTAAACATTTTAACATTTTATGTTTATTTAATATTAATATTAATATTATACTTAATATTATGTTTTCGAGTTTTATTCATTGACTTACATCACCATTTGAGTACATTTCTAATTGATCATTCAAATTATTATCATATTAATAATTGTACTAGTTTCATGTAAAATGCAATTTATTATTTTAATAATATTAATAAAAAAGTTTCAAAGATATAAGATATAAATTAGCTAGTATTCCTCCTAAGGTCATAGCCAGTAAAAGATTTTTTAGGTTTAGAGTATAAATATGCTTTTTGACTAGTACATTTTAAAACGTTAATAAGCTCTAGAAAATTTTGTTGGGGGTGGACGGGATCTGAACCTTAAACCCTCTCTGGCTTTGGCCTTGATTCCTCCTGTCAATTAATGAAAGTATTTATTAACAATAACATATAATAAAGATATTTCAAAAATATTTAAATAAAATTTGGTGGGTTAAGATAAGAGTATCTTTATACTTATTAATAATACAGTATATTTAATATTAATGTTGTTATACTTTTTTTTCTTTTTATCTACAAAACAAAAATAAAAATTTAAAAGAACCATAAAGTTTTAAGCTATTTAAAGCTATAAGTTTAAATCTTAGTTGTCTTATAATTTTAAAATCTTCTAAACCTGATTTAACTCTTAATTTAGAATTGTATTAAATATTTACGTTTGTTTTATTTTTAGAGAATCCATATACATTGGTAGTACAGATTTTACAGTAGGTGATGTTAAAAGAATAATGGTTGAACTTGGTAAGGATTTTCGAGGTGATAGATACCATTTAATGAATAAAAACTGTAATCATTTTTCTGGATCATTAACAAAGGTAAAATATTGTTTTACTTTTAATTTACTTTGTTCTTATATAACAATAAATTATATTGGTTATAAACTTTTTGTTTTAGATTTTGTGCGGACAAGATATACCAAGTTGGATAAACAGACTGGCATATGTTAGTTCATGCATTCCTTTTTTTCAACGTTGTCTACCAAAGGAGTGGTTAACTCCAATCTCTCTTCAACGAAATTTGTCTCGAAGGAAATCGGATGCTTCTACAGAGCAACTCAACCCATAACATAATTATTTTTGCATCATACTAATTATAAATAATATTAATATGATGTGTGCCATTCACATTAATTGCCTACTACTAAAATAAACATGTACATGAACAGTTAATTTATATGTATAAAATAAAAAAGATTGTAGATTTTAAATTAAATGCTTTAAATTATATGATTATTTGTTTATTTAGTTTTTATAACTTATAAATTTTCAACTAGTTGTATAAGTCAATTAAGAAATGAATCATGGATTTTAAAAGAAATACTAACTTAAAATTTATCTATTACAAATAAAACTTTAATTTTTTTATTCCAATATAATAACTGGCATAATGCTAAGTAATGATTATATACCTGCCTTCCCCCTATGAAGATTCCAGTCTATGTCTGCTTTAAAGTGAGTAGCGAGACATACATTTTAAATACTTGTCTCAGTGGTAACCAATTTTTTTTTTACAGAGGCCATAAAAAAAAATTTCTAAAATAATTTCAAATTTTTTCTTTAAGACTAGTATATTAATAGAATATAATCGATATTGATTATATATAATGTTAACTTAATACTTGTAAAAAATGATAAATATAATAATGTTCATGTCTGATTAATAACATAATATGTTGTACATATTATGTTAGGGATGGACAATTTAATGTTATTAAAGAGTCAATTTTTAAAACTTGAAAAAGTCTAGCGAGCCAGGGAGCATAGAAGGCAAAAAATAGATGATTACAATTTAAAATTTGAAAACACTATAAAACATGAAAATAATAAAATTAATGCTATCGACCAACATAACATGACAGATACGACTAAACTAATAAAATAAAATAAGTACCTATAAGCTATGTTACCTATGCCTTTATAAATATATATTTAGAAATTTAACGAATAAGCTGCAGTTCAATACTTTTAAAGTTAATATCTACATTTTACATACAACCTAATAAAATACAGATATTTGCTAACATTTTATAAAATAATTTGAAAATGTAGCAGATAAAAGAAGCAAGCTGCCAGTTGCCTATCCCTGACATAAGTGATTAACAATAAGAAATATTAATTTATATTTTATTTTAGTTAAATTTGTTACAATTTTAGATAAATGTGAATTTATTTATTTTCAATTTGTATTTTAATACTTTTACGAGCAACAGTATCGATGATAAAATTTTTTCTAAAACTACAGTTATTAATTACAACTCAGATAAAACTTAGTATTATAAAATATGGCAATTAACTTAGTTTATACTTTCTTTAATAAACATATAATTAAAATGATAAAAATGTAACTGTAAATTTTATAAATATATTGGACTGATAAACACTAATATACTGTGTAAATCTGAAATATTTAAAAAAATGAAAATATATAAATATTTAAATATTTAATTAATGCTTGTTTAAACATAATTTCAGTAAATAATAATCAATAAATGGTGAATAGGTATTAAATTGTATTGACTGAGTAACAAATTAACTACTCAGTTCCCTGACTAAAAAAATGAGGGAAATAATTTAAGTCTTGATTGTAATTTATAATATTAAATACATATTACCCCATTGGGTATATATACTATCTATACTCAATAATAACATTAAAATAAAACTAAATAAAATCCATTGTCTTAATATGGACACCTACTATTGAAAGAGTGCTGCACGGTAGAAATCGAGTATACCTTGTCATTGAGTATGTCACTTTGATAAATATATTAAATTTTAATTTAATGATAAATTATTGTATATGAAAAACAATTCTGAGCAGGGGCAGTCCATATTACCAAGTATACAAAGTGCACATTACCGGTAGTATATTGGTATTATGGTATTTATTTTACTACTAGTAATACTATGGTGTTTGACCGTATAAATAGGCACTAGCTTAATATTAATCGAAATATTTTGAAAATGTTATTCCGTTTAATATAATATAATAATATATATAATTTTAAAACGACCTCCAAATATTAATAAATTATTACAAAATAACTAAAATAATTATTCTTTGATTGAATATTCAGTTTTGTACTACTTCAAGTATACATAATACAAATTAAGCTCAATCATTTATTTTGGGGGGGTTTCAAAAAATACTATATAACTGTTCACAAAATAATTTACAAATATTCGTTAGTTTTACGACTTGTCTATTTGAACTTCAAATCAAACAGATATAAAAAAAATTATGGCTATATATTATTAGTACATTTTATAAATTGTTATAAGAACAACTTATGTTGAATCTTGTACCATTTATTTTTCTAGCTTTTCAAGAGACTAAACATTTTTGATTAATGCATTAAAATAAATAATTATATAATTTCAAATACCTAAAAATAGCTTAAATAATTAGTGTAAATAATTTGAAAATTTTGTTGTATATAGAAAATGATAATTTGACTTAAGATTACTTAACAGTACAATGTTTCTAGTTTCTACAATTAATAGGTGGAAATTTCAATTTTATTGTAATTTGGACAGTAAGAGTAACAAATTAAAATAATTAAACTGCCTAATTCTAAATCATCAAGAAAAATCAATTCAAAATCAATTTTCTTATTTTGTTGTAATTTTGACAACATTTATCAAAATTACTAAAATTTAGAAGCTACTTTGTAATTAAAAATGTATAAAATATTCAATTTTTGTAGCTAAAAATTGAAAATTTAAAATAAAATTTTCATAAGTAGTTCAAACTGTAACTAAAAAATTTATAAAATATAATTTTAATTTAAAATGCCTATAAAAAGTTTAAAAAAATAAAAAATTTTTTTTAATTATACCATATATAAAAAATACTAATACAAATATTTAATGAAAATTTCAAGTACCTATATATGGTTATTCGTTTTTGAATTACAACAAAATAAGAAAATTGTTTAATGAGATATTGTTAAGTTACTGGGGAATAACCAATTTCGTAAAAATTAGAATTTCAAACGTTCGCAGAAAAAAAATTGACTTTCTGGTAAACCTTTTTTTTTTTGTTTATGACAGAAAAACGTATGAAGAATCTCTAATTAAATTTTAAAATTTTAGATACCTATAGAAAGAAACATTTTTATGAAATTCAAACTACAAAATAATTTGCAAATATTTGCAATTTTGACGATTTTTGTTAAAATTCCAAGATTAAACATTTAATATTATGACTATGTATTTTTGATATTTTTCCTATGGTATATGGACAACTTATTTGAAATCTTGTATTAAAATTTCAAAGTTTTTGGTTAAACGAACAATTTTTTCGGTATTTTAAGAAAAAAAAATCAAAAATATCAAATGTCTTTAAATAGCTCAAAAAATGTTAAAATATTCTAAAATTGTTATGATCTACAGACAATGTTTATATACATATTTGGTGAAAATATCGAGTGCCTAGGTACAGTCATTCGTTTTTGAGTTAAACCAAAAAACAAAATCGTTTTTGTTAAAATCTGGTTTATGTAAAAATTGTCGTTTTTCTCCCGAAGTGCTTGGAATTTTTAATTTTACCTCTCCAAAGTATTAGCCAGACAAATTTTTCCATTAGAAATAACCCATAATGTTGAAAATCATATCATATTTTTGACTATTAACCGTGTTCAGATAGGTATATACACACAAAATAAAAATCACACATCATTGTAAAATCAATACATTTGTCGCAAACAGTTTACCTACCGGAAAGTCAAATTAATTTTTTATGAGCGATTGAAGTTTTTTCGACATTGGATATTCACCCGTAAATATTACCGAATTAGACTAATATTAAGCAGGTATTTCCTTTTTACACTACGAACCTATTCACAGCGTATTACTATAACATTATAAAATAAATTTCTTTAATCGCAATATAAATGCATTTAGTAGTTAATATTGAAAATATAGGCCGACGGATCATCTCCGCTCAGAATCGTTTTTCGTGTACAATGACTTGCCTATCATTGAATTCAAATTTAACATTAATATTCATTATACAGTGGCTCACTCCAAAGTAAACACAATACACTTGACAACTATACTATTCAGCTGAGCGTTTACCTACTTTCAGACTTTTTGTTTTTAAGTCAAAAAAAACTTTACTTAACTTTAAACAAAATTTAATGCAAACTAGGTTTCTCATAAATTAAGTAGGATTTCTTATAAATTCCAATATGCATGCGTGTACAAATAAATTCTGTGAGTTGAACACATTTGGCACAGCGACATAACTCAATAATGAGGTACATTCAAAACCTAGGCACTATATACTAGATTACCCATGTTTTTATTTTTTATTTTTGTAAGGTTAGTCAATTTTGATTTCGCGTAATTTTCGTAGTAATGTTATTACTTTATAATAGTAACAGACCCATACATACCTACACAGTATTAAATTATATATTTCCAGACCACAAGAAAGAATTCTTTCCCGGAAATATATTTTTCCGCATTAATGATTGGACGTTATTATTCGGTTAATTTCGTGTTTTGTATGAATAGGTAGTTATAATAGGTAGGCAGGTATAATAAGATAATGAATAGTAAAAGAAAACCTGAGCCTTATGAATGAATACCAAAATATTGTGAAAACGAAGGTAAGCGTATAGATGATAATATTGGTAAAGTGTTGAATAATATTGTTTTCTTCGCCTCGTTCGGCTTTATAGGCACTGAACAATTTTAACCTCTATTAATCGAAGTCGTTCGACCGAAAAATAATTAAATGGAAATGAATCACCCTTTAATAAAAATATCATTCGGATAAAATAAATAGGTACCTATCACGTTAAAAAAAAAAAAAAAATGAAAAAACTAAAAAGATAGTATAAGGGGTATTTGGACGTGTATAAACAACTGACTAGCCTGTCTTGGGCATTTTATAAATTTCGGCGGAGACGGATAATTGCCTGCGTTAAATGCCAATAAACCTAATATTTTCTATTATGTATAATATTAAGGTTAATATTTAGGTTTCGTGGTTATACCAGGTTTTTCGAACTTAATCTGAATGGTCAGTTGCATATAATATATATGTCATGTATAGGTCGTCATCAAATTTACTCGAGTACATAAACTCTAGTATAAACTCTATGCATTTTGAATCCTGCAAGGTGCAAGTGAAAACAGACTAGACCAGGGGTCACCAAATAATTTTGGAGGTTTGTTCTGAAACTTTCCAAACTTCCCGCAGTCCAAAACAATTTCAATGAATTTTAATCATACATTAACAATTAATAACAAATATACATATTTTTATTTATCATTTTATTATAAAAATTATAATGTAATGTAAAAACCATATTATATATTTTGCAATCATTTGGAACTAGTTGGTGATTCCTAGATTAAATAATAGACACATATGGAGTTCCATACTCAATGGAAAATATATCTACAACGTGGGTCCTATATATTATTATTTATTGTTACAACATTTACATTTATTTTCATGCGCGTATATGTGTTGATTGTATTTTTTTCTCTTTATTTTATAATTAATCTCATATAATATATATTTAATTTTTTAATAGTTATCTTTTTTCTTCTTCAATATTTATTTTTTGTGCATCTTAGACATTGTTGTTTTATTTCAACGTTAAACTAATAGTTTTAAATTCTGTAACTAAAATACCAAAGTATGTATATTATTATTGATACTGTATACTGTGTCTCTTGACAATCTACATGGTGGATAGTTCGCTTAATAAAGTTGTGATATATATATTTAGACATTTTTAAATTTTTTAGTTTTTCCTTTGAATGTCTTTTTTTTATTGAGTCTTATAAAAAATACATAATCACAGTTTTTTTTTTAATAGATATTCTAAGTTCTAATTTGGTCCAAATTACCAAAATATTTAAACAAAGAATAACAATTTTAGTTATTTAGTTGTAATTTAAAAACATTATTCGTGGATATGTAGGTAAGTAGGTATTTAAAACTTTTAAAATATATTATTATATTTTATACACACATTGACATTTTTTAATGTAATGTTTTCGGCAACAATTAATTCAACCTATACTGTATAGTACTACTATCAGTATAATATCATAAAAATATATACTTAATAATATAGGTTGACCTTAGAATCGTTATTCGTATACAATGATTTTAATATTTTACATTCATACAAACTAGTAAAAATCATGGTACAATTGATGGTGTAAAAAAAAATTAGAAATGCTTAATTGGTTTAAGGCCGGATGCTGGGGAAACGTTTAAATTTTTTTTTATGAAATTGTTTAACACAAATTCTGAAATGAATGGCACAAATTTTAAAATTAATGGTACACTAATTGACTAAGTAAAGAGTACTTACTGAGTAGGTATAATAAATTAATGGTGTATGCAAAATATGGAATTCTGAACATTGTGGAAACCTATTTATTACATTAAAGATAACATTTTAATCTGTTTATCATAAAACTATATAAAATACTATGGCATTTGAGACGTAATATAAACTACAAAATCTAGATTTTCCTTCATTTATATGTTATCGTTCATTGTCATCATAATTGTGAGGTTCTCCGATTAGTTTGATGCATTTTTTAACGATTTAATTTTTTTTTTGATTTGCTAATTTTTTACACGGTTTTGCATTTTACAACAATTTTGAAATAATTTTGCCTATACTTTAGTGAAATGAAGGAATTTGTGCAACATGTGATTGACATAAATAAAATGAAAATAACTTGAATGTTAAATCATAATTTATCTAAAAAAAATGGTCTTATATGTAATTGAAACTATAAGTACATATAATTTCTTAATCGTACACCAATCCGTACATCAATTTTCATATTTATAATAATATTTATACAGGTATACCTGAAAGTATATTTGAAGTAGAATACTTAACATTATCAGAAAATTTTCGTTGAAATTTCGATTAATATACGTCAACATTTTCAGAAAAATCATCTGATTCACAATTTACCATTATAACATGCAGGTTCTATTTTGAAAAACCAAAATTTGTATCGCCACAGGATACTCCTTAAATTTTATGAAAAATCTATAAGTATTCAAAAATATTGTCTTTAATTACATTTAAAATTCCAAAAATCAGAATTTCAATAAATGCATAATTTAAATATAAAAATGGGGTGAGCATGCTTAAAAAAAATCACTCTTTGTGTGACTCATAAACGCCATATTTATATATTTTATATATATTTATAGTTTAACTCAGTATAATCGTTGCACAGCGGGTTCAATATGTTACGAAAGTTGTTATGGATAAACACTTTTACATTATGCTTTACCTATACATATTGCAGGCATGTCAAAAACTCACGGGCCACTGCTCATCTTTTTATGGCCCATGGCTAACAATATTAATAATAAAAATTGAATTAATAAAAAAAAAAAAATTATACAATTTTAATTTCATGTCACAACTATAGATATGTTAGAGAGATATAAACATTATGATGCTTTTCTGTCTTATTTTCTGATAAACTGTCATCGAATAAACATTATTGATAGTTTTATATTTATATGTATATACTAAAAGAAGTAAATAGATTATAAAATTAAAAAAAAAATGTTTAAATGTTTTTTTTTCCGTTGAATTTCTATATGTGCGGCTCGCACAGTAAACTATATTCAATATATTTGGCCTAGTTAATACTTTGAGTTTGGCATGCTTGCATTAAACGGATGTCGTACCAACAAACATATTTTTTTAGCAACCCTATTGTCATTATACGACAACTACCCATCCCGCGTATAAAGTAATAAAACGGTGTGTGTAAAACATATTATCATACGTATCTATACCTACCTACGTATATCGTATTGTATTGACTGACGTCGATTTAACGAGTTCACCCGAGCGTCACAATATATAAAATGATAATCATAATTCATAATAATGTACCCATATATGTCATATATATATATATATATATATAATGCAATAAATCAACACAGTGTATATTGTATGGGAATTGTATTCATCAGAGCAAACGTAGGTAGGTTAAGTATGTATATCCTATACCCGAGACATGCGTAAGTTGTGTCCAAGTTACGATTATACCTCTAAACTTTGTTTCTGTCTCGAACACGTAATATTTTACGCAATCATATAAAATATACCTACTTATTACCTACTAAAAAAAAAAAGTAGCGCATTTTAGAACGCAATGGGTTATGGGTATACTCGAGATTACAGCGCAGTGCTGAGTATAGTTGTAGGTAGGTACTTTCATTGTTTTCAAAAATGTATAAGAAAGACATTTTTCTAATTAAATACAAAATTATTTTTTATTTTATTGTAAGGTATATAATATACTATAAACAGAATACAATGGCGTTAAACAATAACCGCATTGTGTTGGATCTAAATAAGTAAGTACTACTACGATGGTACCTTTATTTTCTTTTCTATTGTTGCAGTGCTTTTAGATAATATTAAATTAATTGGAAACATAATGCACGGGCAGAATTTTATATTGGTATTAACCTACAAATAAACACATTTTCAACAACTTATAATGATTTATATGTTTAATTATTTAAGTTTATAAATATAAAAATTTCGAGCTGATATTGTATTATTTAATGAACGATCGATTACTATTTTATAACAGTTGTATATAATATTGTTATAATATTATTTATATAATAATGTTGTTAGCTCATGACGAAGGCAGTTTATTACACTTGGAGATTAGGAATGATAAATGGAAAATATGTACTTCGGTTGACGGTTTTATACTACCTGCACTTTTGTTCTTCTGGAAAACAAGTTCTGAAATGATAAAAGTCCATCTATAAAACATTAAATAATCAAATGGCATGGCTACTGATTAATAATTAAATACAGAGGTATCACAGATAGTTAGCTTGGTGGTCCTTAAGTGTACAGTGTAATAGTTACAAAATAACTTAAGGTTACACTTTGTCTTTATATTATATATATACAAGCGCATCGACGTATCTATGAAAAAATTGCTTTCTTTTGGTACTTCCAAAGTTGTGTAAACACAGTCAAAATTAAAGTATTAGAACACTTACATGATGGAATGAATGAAAAATATTGAGGACAATATTTTGACCATCAATTATTTTAAATGTTTTTTTTTAAATTTTGATTCTTAGAAAGTTATTATTATTTAAATAATTTGTTTATGCTTGCCACAAATAATAAATTATCATTAATATATAGTAATTATATTATTGTTTTCAAAATAGGTCTTTAGATAATAAAATCTAACAATATTGTTATATCACAAAATTAGATAGATTTAGGTAAATAAATATAAAACTAGTTTAATACAAATTTATGTGGTGATTTAAACTGTCGTTATTTATTGTAGTGAAGGTCACTTATATCCATAAATATAACGATATGGAATACTTACACCTACACAAATACAATTACTTTTTGTAATAATTATAATATTAAATATGATTTGACTGTTTGATTTTGAAAAATTTTAACTGCATTTTATAACAAACAAAAAATAAGTTAAGTATTTCACTATTCTACTAACTATAATAAACTACTTAATAAACTACCTATATTTTAACATAAGCACCCTAGGTGTCAAGAACTTAAACATAGTTCACCCTTAAAAATAAAAAGCTGTTTTAAAGTTTGTGGTCTACTAGTGACGTAACGAGTACAGTATAATGAGGTCCTTTAAATTTATGGTCTATTTAATTGACAAGCATGCATAGTGTACACAAATTATATTACCGAAACAAAAAATTGAGAAGTGAACATTTACATTTAAAAACGCACCTATTATTTTCATTTTACACTTTTTTAGAAACCACAATTATCTATTCCGAATAATTAGAAAACTGTAGAAACATTCTAAAACTATTAAAACGTTAATTATAATTAAGCAGCGCAAAATATTAATCAAATTGCATAATATCAACAAATAAAACTGCTCAGAAATATTTTAGGGTAAAAAGTTAAACCAAATAATAATGTATTTACTGTAGTTAGATGAAATTTTTTTGGTGTACCTACTACTTATTTTAAAATTTCTGAAATGTAGCTATGTATTTATCTCTGTGTATTATTTTTTCTTATGAAAAAATATTTAAATTCATCAAAAGACTTAATATAAATTATCACGTGCAAAAAATCATTGTTGATGAATGATGAATAATTTTTTTTTTTACATCAAAAAGTAACATTGTGTTTACATATTATTGTTCACAGTATAAATTATATTATTTAGATTCAGTTATACAATTCAATTTATTTTAGAAAATGGATGATGTTAATATTTGATATCTTGTTGCAATACTTCTCCTAATATATGTGGTATGTGATTTTTATATCTTAAGTCTTCAAATTTTTGAAATTCAATTAGGATGTGTTCTACTGTGTTTTTTACTCCACTTGATTCATATACCAAAGGGTCGATTCTGGTCATGAGGTGGTTATATGCTGTAAAGGTGTGTCATATTTGAAGAGGATTTAAAATGGTTCATTCTTTCCTTTTTAGACCGGAGTTTTGCCATTTATAGATAATGTTTTTTCTTGTCTTCAATTTGGTGTTTTGTTGTAGTCAGTGATTTTGCCATTTGAGGTAAAGAACTTGCTGTATATGTTTCTTTGTGTCGCTACATATGAATACATTTAGGGTTGGAGTGTCAGTAGAAGTAGCAGCTTGAACTCTTTTTAGTCTGCTATTTCGTTACCATCTATACCCCAATACCACAGTGTCCAGGTATCGATAAATAAGATATTTTTATTCTTTTTTGGCACGCTTCATAGCCTCGCAGGTTTTTTCTTGAATTAGTTTTGGATACGTTAGTTGAATTTGTTGAGTTATAAATACCTATGAGACTACTGTGCGAGTCGCTATGTCTTAAATAATTATTGCGAGCTATTTCTTTATTTTTGGTTGTTAATTTACTACTTTATAGCTACATTGCTAGTACTTGGGTAGTATAATATGAGCATTTGGGTGAAAATTTGTACCATGTGATTGAATTTTTGGTATTTTTGTAAAGTATAAACAGGATATTCCAAATGTTACGAGACAATAGAGTTACAAATGTACAATACACTTTTATGGATGCTACCTTTTAATTATAAATGTATAGTTTAAAATGATTAGTTACAATTAAAAAATATTGGATAGCGACAGTTAATCAGATACCTATCAGTCACGATCATAATTTCTTTACTCCGATTTGATTTTATAATAGATTTAAATAGTAATACCTACATCCAATACTGGCTTAAAAACCAAACGATGACAATATATTCGAACTGACCATAAATAAAATAGCATAATAAACACCACATTGTATAATGAACAAATACGAGTTTGTTATAAATGGTGTTTAAAGTATATTATTATACATGAATCATTATAATCGGACGTTGATAACCTTAAATCGATATTTTAACTATTATTCAGCAGTACTTGAGAAAATACGAGCGGTTAACTGTGACGTATTTATTTTGGGATTTAAGTCATTAAAATGATTGAATGAAAATGTATTCAGATGTAGCCGGAAGACGAGCTTGGCTGAAAACCCGTATTCGTGTGACGTTTTTGACAAGCCATTTAATCTAATCAAAAATTTGACTATACACCGACGGATGTATACAGGCGAGAAACAGTACCCATGCGATGTTTACAATAAGTCACTCAATACAAGTAGTACTTTGACAAGGCACCGAAGGATACATACCGAGGAGAAACCGTATCTATGTTACGTTTGTGACAAGTTATTTAGTGATATCAGTTACTCAACGGTACATCAATGGACGCATACGACCGATAAACCGTACTTATGTGACGTATGAGACAGATCATTAAGTCAAATCAGTAATTTGAATGTACACCGGCGGGGACGCATACGGGCCGGATCTCAGATATATATCTATGGGCTGGATTCATAGCTATTAAATAATGTCATTAAATAAAGTTCAAGTGTTCATTTTTTTCGTTTAGTAGTTTCTCAATAATGCATTGTGATTGGTTTTTTAATGTCCGTGACGTCGTCATCTGTTTGTAGTTGTTTTTAATTTTCCATTTAAATTATGCTTATGACACCCTTATCTTTTCCAACGTGAAATTCTACTTTATTTTCTTCCATGTTCGTCTTACTTCCGTATTTATTATACTCGAAATTTCTATTGCTTATCAAAATAGTTTTATTAATTAAAAAATGTTATTTGTATCCTCACTACTATTATAATCAATTTTTTGTCGCTTAATAAGTGGTGATATTTTATGAAGTATTATTTTCTATGATAATAAATTAACTAATAAAAATAAACTTGGTTTACATGTAGTAAGTTTACAGTAGACTGTATTTGTTATTATGTTATAATCAAGCCAAATTTACAAGGGCTGAGTATTTCCGATTAAAAACCGTGTGGCGTGTACCACAGTTAGTTATATAAATCCAATAGGCCAACTAGGTGGCGGCGGTGGCCAGTAGAAAAAAAATACAAATAAATATAGGTGGGTTACTCTTTTACTCTTGTTATTTTCTGTAATAATGATTGCATATATAATGCATTAAAATATGCATTACTATGTACTATCATCTATTTACTAATTACCAAATTAATTTATATTTATAAAAAAGCTAAATAGCATATACACATCACTATTTCTCAAAAACGATAAAACTATGAACTTAAAATTTTAAGTGCGTTACCTTGGCACCACAACCTTAAATTTTTTTTTTCGAAATTTATTTCATGCTATAATAATCAATTCGCAACCATTCGTAACCATAAATTTGGAATTTGTAACCTAAATCTTTTATCCCTAAAACTGTTTTCCAGAAACGGGCGCTGGTGTAACGTTATGCCAGTACCGGTGACTCAAAATAATCCATTTAGAAATTTCAAATTTATTCTATAGGTTAATAACCAATTTGTAATCTATAGTAACCACGAATTTGGAATTTTAACTTTTGTACAACCACCCAAATCAATTTTTCATTTTTGGGTGACTGGGTTAGTTGACTACTATCACTAGAAATTTGAAAAACGGTCTTAAGTATCTGGAAAGATACAAATGATTATAACAGTATTAAATTTTATATATTATTTATATTTTATATTAAACCAGTATTAAATTCACTCATGTATTATATGTAAGGAGCCACCTTACTTTGACCAATTTTCTTAAAACTATCAGCATTATTTTAAAAATAATTCAAAAAAGTTTTTAAACTAGTTTTCAGAATTTTAAAATTTTTAGTTTCGCCGTAAGAAGCGTTTTTTTTTTTTTTGGTGGAGGAGGTGGTAATTTTACGCTGCCCTTAAAACGGTGAAGTTTCTCCCTTCACACTATGATCTAAAAATTATAAATAAATATAATTAATAAAAATAACTTTAGAATTGAGTAATAAATATAATTTGTAAAAATGATAGAACAGAACAATAAATCAATAATATGTTGAAAAATTGATAAATAAAAATTATTAATGTATACAAATAATAAAAATGATAAATAAAAACACTTGCTTTATAAAAATGTGATATAATTATACTTAAAATTAATGATAAAAGAATAATTAAATTTGATTTTCAATAGAATAAAAATACTTAAATGTTTCACAGAAGCCTACATTAGTTATCAATAATTTCATCCAATGCCCTGCAAAATCTACCATTGTCTTAGTATTTAATTTCTTATAGTTCAAATCGTAAAACTGGTTATGGTTAATTAGTTTTGCAATATCCATTACGATATTTCTTGAAATAATCGAGATATATTAAAATCCTGTATTTTTTATAAGACTCACGGGGACATGAACTACAATTATTTCATATTTTAATCTAATTTAACGTTTTGACAAAAAGTTTAAAAAGAATTTAAGATAGTTATTTTTTTGACAATTTTAATGTTTCAATATTTTATTTTCATTAATCTCGTAATTTTTAATATTTTTTTTGGTTTGGGGAATTATATTATGTAAAACGGAAGTAATTAATAGTTATAATTCAAATCATAAACGAGACAAGATGATATTAAAATATTAAAATTTGGACTATGATATTAAATAATATGCAATTTTTTTCGAAACAAAAAAAAATTATTAATCATATACAGAAAGTTCTTTACCTCAAATGGCAAAAGTAATGGATAAAACTACAAAACTGTATATATATATATATATAAATGTAAAGATATATGATTGCTATCAGTTACAGACAAAAAAATAGTTATTATGATTGGATATAGTTTTAAAAATTGTGTTATATATTTTTTAAATATCACAGAAACATGATACAAATATTGTTGTCGCGGATTTATTTGAAAAATCCTTGATTTTCTAACGGGTAATTATCTTATTTTTGATATTTTTTTCCTTTGGTCTATCTTGCGTAACATAAATTAAAACTATTTAAATCATATATAATATGCTGATATTTTTAAACATAGGTAAGCGATTAAATGTAATATTGCATGAAATACGCACACTCACGACAAGCTGTCTATCTGTTTGTTGGTCTAGGAAAAGCTTAAAAACGAATGAACAAATTTTGGCAGGGTTTTGAGTTTTCGCAGGTTTTTATTATATAACAGAAAAACGGTAAAAGATATATAGATAGCTTAATTTTAACCCGGTTGAAGTCGAGTAGATCTTGACGTAAGTTTTACTAGCCCACTTCATATGAAATATTGAAATTTTTCATATGTTACCTTTAGTATCTACGCCATTTGTATGAGCATTTCTCACATTTGTATGACCATGGTATTGAAGTTATAAGTATACTAAAGAGGATCCCAGCCAATGGTGTGATTATACCCCTTAACGAAATTTAAAACTTCTTACCGTCTTTCGTTTGCATGCCATTTGTATGAACTTTTATAACAGGTTTCACTCCTTAATTTTGAAAAATATCATATACACTACTATAGGTATATAACTATAAGTATACTACAAAATGTTGCTTTAATTGCTTCCTAGTATCTAGTATAATAATATTTATGAAAGCCCCATTGTTTGGATTATTGTTTTAAGTGCAAACTATTAACTAGAATTTTCTAAATTATTAATCATTGTTAGACTGCTAGAGGTAAAAAAATAAAATAATTAATATATTGCAAGCATTGATTATAAATACTTACATACTATAAGGGAGATAAATAATGTATTAAATTCACAATTTACATTACTATTATAATCGTTAATTAATGCTATAAATCTATATTAGGTAGTGTTTATAAACAAAAATTGCAAACTTCTCATAGAAGTTAGAATCTTATTAATTAAACATGCATTGATTTTTTTTAAAATTTAATTAGTTATTTGATTATAATTTTGTAATTAAAAATCATTGTCCAATTCCCTATGTATCCATGCACATGGTGACTTTTATTTTAATAACATTATTTTAGCGTTTTACTAGTAAGTAGTAACAACTAGCTAGTACTAGGTTTTTGTAAAATACATAGATACCATATTAAACGCATTAGACTTATTTTTAACACTATAATATCAACAATTAAAACTAATTTTTCTTTATAACCTCTAAACCTAAATGGAGGTAGTAGTCAGGACTGACGATTCCGATAGATACTAACTTCTATCGACTAACAGTTTCATAATCTAATACTATAATTTAAAGTATTTAAATCATAGATACCTAACAGTTGACACATATAATGTTAAAATTTAAACGCTCGTCAAATATTTAGTATTCATAAAGAAGATAGAAACCGTGAGAAATGATTTTAAAAGTAACTAGGTAATTTTAATATACTAGGCATTATAACACTTTTAAATAATATGAATGATCATCTATTTAATTCCTGTCAGCGTTTTTAAGTTTTATTTTACATTTCTGATTTCTCACATCCTATAATATATCTTAGGTAATTTTGTTTTTTTATGATTTAATATTACACTATAACAAAATTAATTATTCGATTATTTATATGTTAATCTCCAAGATAAATTAAAATACTATTATCTTCATTTGTGAAACTTCATAAACAATATAATTGAGTTTTATGATATTTACTATGTATAATATTTACCTATTTATATTATATATATATATATATATATATATATATATATATATATATATATATATCAATATAGTCTTTATATATATGACGTTATTATTTCATATTTTATTAGTAAGATTAGATAAATAAATTGAATTGAAATACTATGTCTCAGTAATTCACTAAACTCAGTACACTGTGTATACGAACAGATTTATTAAATAAATAAATACGAATTTAATTTAGTGAAATTTGTTTTTAACATCCAGACACGTATACTCGTACTCGTATAATTGTATATTTTACACTAAAGCCACACATTAGTTGTTTTTTAAAATAACAAGAAAAGTAAATATATGGATAACTATAAAACTAATGTTACCAAATTATGATCTTTTACAGTATGTATATGAATTTATTTTGAGTTAAAATTGATAACAACCTATTTAAAATTTCAACCGGTTAATATATATACCACAATACACACATAGGTACAACACATCTCATACATTTTTTTATTATATTTTGTTAGTGTCATATGAATACCACGGTTGACAAAATGCTTTATTTTTTTTTTTTTTATATTAAATTATTTTTATAGGCAAATTTCAAAAGGACAGTATAATTTTAAATTACGTACAATTCATTTAAAAGCGTTTAGGAATTCGGTATGGTACATGATTTGACATGGTTAAGTGTTGCCTTCCTATCTATATATCGGAATCAAATAACTTTAAAAATATAACTAAAAAATATCACAATTTAATTTTAATCAATCATATTTTAAAAACATAGAACTATCAAACAATTGTCTATAAACAATTGAGATAATTATTTACAATATTCATATTAATACGCCGTATTGCATGCTATATTGAAAGTACGAATACAAGTCTTACTGCAGACCAAAAAAAAAAATACGTAAATTGAAAGCGTGTAGCAAATAAAACACCGAAAGAGAAAATTACGTAAAATCAATAAAAAGTTAAATACATAAAAAAATGAATAAAAACAATTTTCCGGCAATATTAATTATTATCGTCCAATAACCAAAAAACAGAATTAGAAAGATAGTTAAGCTAATCTACTTAAACCTATATAATATTATATCATTTTGTCAAACAATGCAGTAAACATGATATTATGTGCCTTAAAAATCATTAAAGTCCTATCGGCAACGATATTATACAATTAATATGAAGATTATTCACTGCTGTCTTGTTGACTGATCCTATTATTTGACGCGAAAGTTATCGAAATTTCCAGTGTCTAGTTTAGAGAGTGAAATATTAGCATAATCAGTGCACGACATGATCAGCAGAGTGATTAGAACGAGATAATGCGGGAGGATATAAATTACCTTACTAACTCAGATATAGTACATGTTTATAAGTAGGTACATAAAAACACACATAAATTATTATGATACAATTAATTGTATTAAATGTATGTAAATATATTGTATACATATAATTATGATAAATAAAGATTAAATAAATGTTCCACAATACATATTATTAGTATGTAGATTAAATAGTTTAGTTGGTCGTTGTAAAATGCCAATGCTAATGTGAAATTTCTGCGTATGTTATTAAATGTAAAACTCTTTTTAGACATATTAACCAACCTATTAAAATGCTTCAGTTTCTAAGTTTGATCCTTTTATTCACGTCTTATGTCCCCTTTTATTGTCCCTTATATCCCGTGCTCGACAGTGTACTACTACTAAATAAAGTTACGTAATGAACCAACCACTTGTTGGAAGAATGCAAATAATAAATTGTCAAAAGAAAAAAATGATCCATCATCCTTTTCGTCATTATTTAATTTAAAATAATTTCTTTCATAGTTTGATTATATATGTTTGTAAGTATTATTAAAATATATATATTGTTAGGTACTTAATATTTATTGATTAGGTTTATTCTAATGTGTTAATATTAAATATTAATTATTATATATTATTTATGTACACGTCTCAATAATTGACTGTGTAAAATTATAATCGTATACAACAATTTATAATTTTTTGTATTTTTAAATGGATGTGTGTTGATAAATAAAGTACCTATGTACTCAAAAAGTATCTTTTCGGGATAGAATTTGATGTTGTTGTGCATTTATGCCCGCCGTTAATCCATTTATTTACTTGATAGCAATGTTATGTATATATATATATATATATTGTGTAGTTATTAGATATAATTATTTAGATCAGTTATAATGGAATATTTACTTATGAACGGATTGACACGTGGATTTGATTACAAAGACGAAAAACTCCGATTTCAATTTCCTTCTTAATATTATATCACTGGACGGAATCAATTTAAACATGTGTCGTATCACATTCTTAAAAAGGTATACGAAACAGATGCACACCATACACTTTATACGAAAGCGTTTATAAGATTTAAACAATAAATAGGTATATAATAATATATTTTATGCGTAGGTAGCATAGGTACTTACATAACAATAATATAGATACTGCTGCAGGTATTGAGACGCTTAGACGCACCACGAAAACCTTTATTTAACTTTGTTAATTAATCAACAACATGACGTAGATGTATTTGCTTAAGTTCTATAAAACGTCAAAACGATATTTAAGTACGCATGCGGGTTGATGAGGTATTGATGTGTTATTAATTTTCACACGGTCATATTTTAAATTGTATATAAATATGTCTATAATATGTATGGCCCCTCATTGAGAAATTAATTTTAACTTGTGAACGATGAAGTTGCAAATAGTTACAAATTAAAAAAATTAGGTTACATATATTTTAGAAATTGTGTGATGAACTGGAGGGGCTAACTTCACATACGTTATTTTTGGTATCTGCGGTAATCGAAAATCAAAAACAAAACGACTTTCGACCATGGTATTATAATATTATTATTACCTACATTGTTTCAAAACGTCATCTTTTATTGTTGCGTCGACGTTTTTTACAGTTCTCAAGTCGTCTCCAGCTGAGGGATGCGATTTTCGCATTTCATCATTGTATACAATAATATTATATACATTATAATTAACATAGTATACGCTTATATCGATTCAGATGAAAACACATGGCATTACAATACACGATTGTCAATCGGGTATACGACGCCTGCGGACGAACCGTGCGGTCGTGTACCTGATACCATCTATATGTAGATGTGTATATACGAGTACGATATGGATTATTATATAATATATAGGATGATACGATTTTATCGTACAATTATTTCGAAAACTATTAACATTTTTGAAAATATTTCTTTTGCACAATTTATCATTAAAAACCAGGTTTTTCTAAAAAATAAAATGTGTATTGCATTTTTTTTATCATTTTCATTTTTCAATGTTTTTTTTTAACTACAACATACACTAGCAATGGCATACTTCAAATGCAGAATATTTTTCGCAGTACTCTTTTATCAAATTTTAGACGAATATAATTTAGTGTGATAGTTGTAGGCATTTAAAGTTTAGACGAGTAGAGTAATAGACCAACATTTTATGGAGTATCCCTGTGCCACTCCATACCCAAACATGCTATCAAGGGGGGTCCTAAGAAAAGTCGTTGGTCCCAGACTGCCTCCCTTAATTTAGTCACTTTAATTTTTAAATATTTTAAATATTATAGCGTTTAGTTGTACAGACACCCGAATGTATATTATATTAGGTACTCAATATAGTTAACAAACGTACATTTATATAATATAAATTAAATTCCAAGATTTTATTTTATAAATATTCGTTACCTGACAATTTGAGAACATAACATGTCTAATAATATAGATTTAAAACTGATAACCACCAAAATAAGTACCGGTCTCAAACGTCTATTTTTTGATAAACACAAATGCAGACAACACTAAAATTAGTCTACAACAGGGTAGGTATATTATTACCAGTAATAGTGATCAGTAACCAATATAATAAAATAAACATACTTAACAAATAGCAATAATCTATAGAATTTGAATATTTATTATTCATACAATCACACAGCAGTTCACAAGCAACAACAATAATGAAGACAAGTATAATAAGTAATTTTAATCATTTAAAAAACTTGAACATTAAGTAAGTTAAGCATGATAATAATATATATTTCAAATAAATTTTATCTACCCAAGTCTTATTTACCTACTTTTTATATTTACTGATTATAAAAGCAACTTCCTTATTAGTTCTTAATTTCCTGGATTAGAATATTATAAAAAAAAATATATATAAAACTAATTAACCAATACATCATTAATTTTTTTTTTTTTTAGAAATATTGTATGGTAAGGAGAGGGGTAATATGAAGTTCAAAAAGCAGAAAGGGTCAAAAAAATTTTGGTCCCATTATGGAAAAATATCTGGTTATGTGCCTATCCATATCGTTCGTCTAAACTTTAAATACCTACCTACCTTGAACTCTAAGCCCTATAGGTACGATTCAGTAATACGCGATTTGATTATAGATTGGTCACTTTTTGTCCCTGGGCACAAGTCGTCCAATGGCGGATAGTTTCCTTAGGGTCCTATTATCCGCTCTCCGAATGAACAACTGTAATTCAACGACTGTAACATTTTGTATGTTGTAATTTTCTTGTTTCTGACAAGATTTAACTTTTAACATTTTACATTTGATTAGGTTTACATTTATACTTTCTATCTATATAGTAACGCTGTATCTACATTTATAAATATGTATGTATTGAACATTCTCTTTTACAATTAGTTAAATAGATCTATAAAATATAAGTCTGAGACAATATTACAGTAATAATGTTTGGGACAAAATTAACACAAATGTTTTTTTTTAATGTTATATTATATATTATTTGAATAGTTTAAATCTGTTTAAAATATTTTATACTTAAAATAAAAAAGTGTAAAAATTAAACCAAATTAAACTTTAAAAAAAACAAACTCACCAAGTTTGATGTTTATGGTTTTTATAACATTGAAAATATTTTGAAAATGTTATGATGTTTAGAAAATACTAATATAAATATTTGCTGAAAATTTCCAAGTACCTACAGTTATTTATTATTGAATTACAACGAAATAAGAAAACCGTTCCATGAGAAATCGTTAGTTTACGGGTGAATACTTTATCAAAATTCTAACTTTAGACGTTTATAAAAAACTATTGTGAATTTACGAACAATTTTTTTTTTTAATTTTCACTAACAAATTATAAGATACCTTGTATTAAATTTTCAAGTTTTTTGACATAACAAAAAAAAAATGTTTATTGACAATAATTAAAAAAATTGAAATTTTCTTATACCTAAAAATAGATCAAAAAGCGTAAAAGTATTTTAAAAATTGTATTGTACATAAAAAATACTAACACAAGCATTTAATAAAAATGCCATATATCTACATTTATTTTTTTTCGATTTTCCTGATGCTTTTGAAAAGTATTAAGATTTAGTTTCAAATTTGACTTCTTTTAAGTACCAATTGGACAAAATTTGTTATCAAAAATCACCTCCAATGTTGAAAATCAAATCACTTTTTTAACTACTTTAAAAAAAACACACACATCATTGTGAAATCAATATATTCATTGTTTACTTAAATTAAACAACTTTTCTTCTGTATATTATAATAATTATATAAGCATAAACACACACAATAATCTTTCTTTCTGTATTTAATAATTAACTAAACCACTGAATTTAAGTAAAAAACCTAAGCTATCTAATGATTTTATTTTAAAAATTTTGTGATCTATAAGTTAATTTTTATTTTTTTACTATAATATTGAATTTTTTATGTTAATTTTCTGAAAAATTATTTTTAATACCTTAAGTCTTAAACCTTTAACGTTGTTTGTGTAATTTCACTTATATCAAAAAAGTTAAAACTGGATTTATTTTTTGAAATTTCATTCATAAATTAATGGATTGAGGAGGTCTTATAATATTGTTTTGTAATTTTGATAATTCTATTAATATATAGGAATCAGGTCAATATAGTTTAATGGTTCATTAACAACTGATTTATATAATTGTGTTCATTATATTATACATCATAAAGTGATTTTATTTGCAAAAAATATAACAAAATTAGTGCTATCTTATATTATATTAATATGACAGTAAATTGGTAATATAAAAATTGAAACTAAAATGTGACATAGTGTTATCCCCATTTAATCTCATCATAGCCGAAAAAACAAAATAGCATTAAAATTAAACTCCCCGATGATAAATACTCAATTATAACTCAATCATTAGGTATCATCGCTCTTTGATCATTTCTACTAAAGTGCCATACCTACATAATAAAATCGCCCAATATCGACTAGTTTTTTTTCTGTTTAGCTGTCACACTTCTTTATACCTATATGTGCGAAATCATAGTGTCTAATTAAATAATACAATTATCTAAAAAAAATTACGATTTGAAATCGGTTCATCATTTTTTTTTTTGTAGCCAATGTCACCATTGATAATGTGTATTAAACGGTGAATTGGCATTACGGGCTATTTACTTAACCTTTTCTAAAAATGATTATATACCTATATAAAGGTATAATAATAACGTCTATATGAAACACGATTTCACAATGAACAATAACAAATAAAATAAATATATTTATGATGTTATAGA
Organism: Pentalonia nigronervosa; assembly: GCA_014851325.1. NCBI lineage: Eukaryota > Metazoa > Arthropoda > Insecta > Hemiptera > Aphididae > Pentalonia > Pentalonia nigronervosa. Next base: position 42,444 of record JACXSJ010000838.1, on the reverse strand, counting down.
TAATTAATTTTCAGATACGAAAATTACCTTTCCACAATTTTCTAATTATATAGGTAGTATGTGCGCGTCTTATAAATTAAAGAATAATAATACACAGATAATGTATTGTAATAGCTTTTACAGAAATTTGAATTATATACGAAACAAATAATTTTAACTATTGACACAATATTATGATTTAATTATTAAACCGTGTAGGTATATGCAAATAATTATGCTGTTATAGGTATCTCTTGTCGTCACATTTTGAATTCCGCAATTGAAATAAATGTTTATTATCTTCGTCTATAGACCATTTTCATACAAAAATAAAAAGTCTTAAAATTGTTCTTTGGCCTATTTCTTAAACGATAAGACATTTTAAAACAAAATATTTTATCCATAATTAATACATTTACATTATCAGATGGTGTTGATAATCCATGGGTGTTCACACTATGCATTTTAACTTTGAACCGTCTAAATTATTATTGTGCTGGTACTAGATGGTAATACTATGGTTGAATCAAGAAGTAAGTACTACGATCTGACCATGATTATAATATTTCGCTTTCTGAATTACCACTTACTCTAAAGTTAAAATTAAGATTAGGTTACAATTCATAGGCGCTTATATTTATTTTGTAGAAAAATGGAACTTTTGATTTTTCAAATACATTAATTCACCCTAAATCAGAGGTTCCTGAAAGTGGGTGGTGATTATATTTTTGGTGGGTCACGTTCAGTTTTTAAATATTTATATTATTATTATAATTTAAAATATTTAATATCATATGATAATAAGCCTATAATATATACCTAATATAGTAATATCTATACACAATAAAAGAAAAGACTCCTATATTTTTCATGTATAAATACGAGTACCTACTCGTATACCTAAATTATTATAATATACTATTTTCTGTGTACCTAACTTACTGTAATCTACATTAATGTTATTATCCGTGACGATTGCAAGACGTGTATCTGCAACCTACACTAACGTGCACCACGCGCTTTCAAACTAAAAGATAGCGATCAAGAATGGAAAAAAAGTTCATTAGTAGGTAGGTATATAGTAGTGGGTCACCAAAATTTAAACATTTTCCAAAATGGGTCGTACCGCGAAAATATTAGGAACTTCTGCCAGTCCGTTTTAATATCAACACACAATATTATTGATTATGCTGGACGCTAATTTCCTATGAAGTCGCGCGCGTGTGTGTCAGAGACAGAAAACAAATAGTGTACTGCCATCCTCTTGATTAGTATGCACAGAATGCACATGGCGAAATATTTCTGCGTGACGTGTGGCTATTTAATATTTTACACGATTGACTAGTGACTGACGCACTGTCATCGTTTAGACTTCGAAAAATAGATAGTTGGCAACACACTATAATATTATTGTTTGTCGAACACGAACGAGCCACCGCATTTGTTGGGTGTGCATTGCGATTTTACGCATTTCTGAGTGCTGTCGTTGAATTGCGTACATGTATTATGACAATAATATTATAATATTTTGAGCATAATTTTGGATGTATTTATACGCTGACAAGTCACCTCATAATATAATATATACCTATACAGACAAATAGGGCCAGTGGGTTGGCCGATATGATCGACAACCGCTCACCAGTGACCAATGATCATATATATATATATATATATATATATATATATATATATATATATAAATATATAACAATGCACCTGCCTATAGAATTATTATATCTATTATTTGAGTAGTAAAATTATATTAATTCTCGGGTTTCATGTAAGTAGGCGTAATGTGTGTCAAGTATGATCGTATATAATATATTATTTATTCTTACAACACAAATACGTAAACGATGTCAAGTTTTCCAAAAAATCTGCATGATTTATGCAAAATGAAATATTATTATAATATTCGAAAACAGCTTATCAGATATTATTATAATATATATATATATCACTGTCAAATGATTATACTCTTATAATTGTGCGTGTATCCATTTCGTGGGTGTGCTAATTGATAATATGTAGTTAATATCCGATAAACGTAAAAAAAGATCGTATCGCTTATAATATAATATATAGTTAAGCAGAGGTGCGCCCAGGAAAAGGGACTTTGGGGCTAAATCCCCCAATTTTTTTTTTTAATTTACCTAAGTTAAATTATTAAGGTTTACTGGTTATTGTGTATTTGTGTGTAAGAGAAGATAGAAAAATTTATAAGCCTTCCAAAAAAAAAAATCCTGAGTGCACCTGTAGTTAAGGTATCGTCAGGAATATAAAACACGGAATTGCAGCTATTGACAAAGAAACGGTTGAGTCATGAGCAGAAATTATTTCGGTATTGTGTTTCAGGGTTTTGTGAATGGTACGACTTGCAGTTTTTCGTTTTCATCAAAATATTATATTTTGTTCGGGATGTTCGACGATATTTTATTATTATTTATATTGCATGACTGACGTATTTCATATTACAGCTGCTATGTAACAATAATCATAAAATTCAATACGGCTACAACTCTAAATATTGCTGTTGTGCACTCAGCATATTATTCGAAAATAAGTTTTGCATAAGTTGAGGTAGTCTTGAATAATGACTTCAGTGATTAATTGGATAAATTAAAAGACGTATACTACTATAAAACAAATATAACCATATTGCTTTGAAAATCAACTAAATATTAAATGATTTAATACTAACACATATTTTTACTTGCGAAATGAAAAATTATATTAGATGTGGTGTTGTGCATTATAATATAAAAATTATTTTTTTACTATTTGAAAGTAGTTGTAAAAGATACCATAGGTGAATAATTTTGCGATGGTTAAAGCCTTTAACACTATTTTTGTGAAAGGGAGTTTTTCACTTGGAGCATTCAATGGCTTTTCGAAATCATGGCACGTATGGATGATAAGATGATAACAAATGTAATGTCTCCTCTTCCAGCGGTCGCCACTCTGTAATTTCCTACTAGTGGTCGTTTTGCTAGGTATCAGAGTTACTCTATATAAGTAAAGTACTCAACGTAAATATATTTGTATTTTGTATTTTACAATAATAATAATAATAATTATTATTATTATTATTACTATAAAAAAAAAAATAGTAATAATATAGGTATCTTAATATGTATTCCTTAAATCTGAGGGTTGCCGCGATCGGGCCGTGGTTTGTCATATATATCCGCTGTGGGTGGCCCGGTCGTCGGTTAAGTCATCTTCTTGCTTGAGTCGCGCCTCGACTGCCTGGGATCCCCATCGGTCATTACCACAACGTGTGTGGGAAACCTCCGTCAGCATAATATATATGTTTGGTACCACGTTTTCCATACCTCACACTCAGCACATAAGCCGTGCGATATTTTAGGATAATGTACGATTTCTACTTGCGACAATCGTTACACAAATTTGGGTGTTTATGTGAGTACGGAATGTCAAATTTGTTAGTTGGCCGCCAACTCTGATAATGACAATTATATCCATAAATACGTCTAGAGTACGCAGGATTTTTGAGGGAATAGTCCTTTGAAGTCCTTTGGTTAATTTGGAAATATCAACAGAATACGCATTTTACTGGATAAGTATATACGCGCAAACAATTCATGTGCCATTTCCTCCGCGCTGATGATTGTCGAAATTCGAGTTAATTTATATGACCTGAACAATTAAAGAACATACGATATAATTTGAAGTACTTTTTTCAGAGAGGAGAATCGATCAAGTAGGTCTGTGATTGAGGATTTTAACGTTACGAATAAGATATCAATAAATAAATAAATAAATAAATTATAAGACAGTAGTTTTTCTTGATTCAAAGTGTGGATCGATATCAGTCTCATATTCTTCTGATGACGGTAAGATTGGCCATTAATAAGGAGATTCCATTAAAAAGGAAGGCCTCTCCACCATAATGGATGGTTCATTAATTCTAAAGGAAACCCACGAAATGCACAGTTAACGAGGTAATGCTGTGTAGGACATAGTGCCAGATTGAGGGAGGATTGAGGTCGTGAATTTGGCTTGTTTGATTTGCGATAAATGTTATCCACCGATGAGGTTATGAACGTATCCAGATCAAAGCTGTAGTAAAGTCTCTGTCCAGATATAATATTTGTAGATGTTAATGCAATCCTTATACGAGTCAATAACGAATCTGAGTAGTTTTGCAGCTAATACAGTTCCATAAAGTTCAAGACTTGGAATGGTGGATCGTTTTAATGGAACAATTTTTAATTCACTGGCTATAAGTCTTGTTCTCAGATTATGACTAGCCATTGGAGGCGAGAATGCTGAAAAGAGTCGTGGATAACAGAACTGTTTTTTTTTAGGTTGCCCTAAAACAATTAATGACGCAGGCCGCTGTTAAATTGTACAATTAATGATGAAGAGGTAATTGTAGGAAATGAGATGAAATTAAAATGCAATAATATATGGTGTTTTTAATCGCATGTTTGCCATTTAAATTTGGAAGAACAGAATATTGAATTCATCATATCGATACCATATAGACATCATATTGTTCAAAAACACAACTACGTGTTCTATACGCTAAAAGCCAAAATAAAAAATACAGTTTTCTTTTGAAAATTGAAACGAAAAACGATTTTTACACACATAGATATGAATGGGGACACCGTTAATTGTCGTATTTATTATAACAAACTGCGAATAAGCCATAATCGTGAATGATAAAGAATATTTGAAATAAAAACTACAATTACAATTATAATTTTTCAGGAGTATGATACTCGTCGATAAAGAACACAGTTGTTGTAACAAAACGCGTTCGTGCTGATGTACCCATTGACAGAGAGGACGTACACACCGCGAATTTCGTGGTACGAGTCCGATGAACCGGCACAGGTGACTTGACGCGTGCGGTCGTCAACCGATTGCGGCTTTCCCCGTCAACCGCGTTGTTTTGTTGCGGGTACACCACAGGCTGCAGCTGTTGCCGTCGTCATCACAGACTTGGGGAAAAAACAAACTATGAGGTTTATCTATCGTCACAGAAAAAATAACACAGTGTAAACACAAATCATTATTGTTTGGGTTCCTTGCCCCAAAATGTCATATTATACGTATTTTTCAAAATCGATTTTTCATTTTTTGACAGTGAACAAACCTAGGGTTGACAATTTTCCTGGATTTGCTGGGTTTGAATATATAGTGTCCTGGTGTCCCGATTGAATGTTTCAGGACGATCAATTGTCCCAGAGTTAAACTTCAATAATTATTATTTATTAATAATTGTGTTCATATTATTTTTATCTTACTAACATTTTTAGTGACAATAAAAAAACAATATGGTTTTGATAAATAATAAAAAAAATACAAGTTAATTATTTAAGTGGCTGACAAAATCTATTTCGAAATTATTTTTCTGAATTTGTAACGATTATTATACTAATATTCTATGCTATCATTTACGAAAACGTTCATTGTTTTCCAATTCCAATGTTCCATGATGACAATTTTTTATATCTCTTATGGCCAATCGATAATATAACTTTTATTAGTTATTTATGAACTCGTATTATAGAGATTGAACGTTTTTATTGATTGTTTTGTTTTGGGAAATTAGACACACGTATTATTTTGATAAGTAATTAGTATTATATGCACAGAGTCAAGAGTTAACTACCCCCCCCCCCCCCCCCCGTTAGCACATTATGGTCATTATTTCATCAGAATAGAATGCAAAATAATTTATGAATAATACACACTTTAAAATAAATATTATTTGGGTCAATAGATTAGAATATTTACGGTCGTAAAAAAAAAGTGATCCAAAGAATTATCCATTATTAAAAACCGTTAGTGTTTTTTAGTGACAATTGACAGAGAAACTATTCTTATTATTTCGAAGCATAGCATAAACAAAAAGTAAACACCGTGCCAAATACGACGTGCGACGTCGTGACGCGTCTAATCTTATTAATCTGTTGACAAACGCAATATTTTATATTATATGGGTAGATACAAATACAGATAATGTTTTTATATGCCTCACCAATGCGTAAATATCTTAATCTCATAGCTTAGTATTTTGCAGGGCTGTTTGTACAATACATACGTTTTAAAATTGTTCACAGTAGGTACCTACATTCCTACGTGTTTCTTAATTTAATGCAACGATCAAGACGATTGTCGATAGGTTGAGTTAAAACTTTTAAATTTAATATGTCAAGAAAACGTTCGTGATCATTATTCCTATCTAGATTTTCACGTGACTTTCATAATCTCGTAGAATTCATAAAATACCCGAGCAACTTGAATTGCGTCCTATAGCCTGTACTTCCATAAAATAAAAATATAAAAAAAACAGTTGTGTTTTGTGATCATACTGTATGAAAAATGATTAATATATTTACCCAAAGTAGGAAGTTTAAAATTCTTATGTACATCAGGACAGTGGAGGATCCATGCTAATTTTTTTTTGGGGAGAGGTAGGATTTTAATGCTCTGAATTCCACACTTGGATCCAACATTGCATTAGACTTGGATCTAGGATTATTTTATAAAGAATGCTTAATTGTTTGAAGTCTGAAATCTTTCACTATTTAATAAAATATTTTACAAAAATGTGAAACAACTATTGGCTGTATTGTTATATTTACAAAAATGTAAGCTTCCCCCAATTTAGAAGATATTTAGATAATAGTATTATATTAATCCTGCCCTAACGGATACATTAAAAAAGCTTTTTGGAAGCAAACTACAAACTATCTACAAACTGAACTCTCTGAATAGCGGATAAAATTTCAGTGACTGAGAATGTCCGTTTCATTTAAAGAATTCATTACGTAGGTATTAATAGATTAAATTGCGTCTGGTAAAACTCATAGCCTAATCCTAGCTAATAATATAATTATGGGCTAAGAAGGGTTCCCTTATTGCTATAGATTTACTACTGGTGTACATTTCAATTTATAAATCTCACAGACAATGATGATTCTGTTTCTATTATCCAATCAATAACAATATCAAAAACATGATACATATGAGTTAGTTGACAATATTTAAAAAAATATACAAATAAAACAATATATTATGTAATTATATAGCAATGGAACAAACTATAAATCGACAAGTATATTAAAGAAGAAAAATCCGGGGCCTGGTGTGGCGCGGTATTTGATCGAGTCATTAACGTGTACCACGGTCAAGCATAGTCCGGTGTTACTGGCTCCTGGATGGATGACCATCAAGGTTCCTCACATATCCAATGATCTATGTTTCCGAGAGTTATACACAAGAAAAACCGTTTGCACAGCACATCGGTTATGAGATAATTACAACTCATCCCTTTATTAACTTTGATCACTTTTCCCATTATGTCCTCGTTAAATACTTAATCCCTCGATACCAGCGTAAAATATATTATTAAATTTAATAAATTGTATATTCTGATCACAAAATAATTCGCGATACTGCGTGTTTACTGTTATATTCAACGCGAAAGTTGTTGTCTAAATCCCCAGTGTTTAGTTTAGAGAGTGAAACATTAAGATAATCAGCGCGCAACAGAATGGTACATCTGTGTTTACAACTGTTAAGATGACTGTCATAATAATAATATGATGTAGGTGGGTTTATATTATAGTCTGTAGCTAGTGTACTATTATATTATAATATAGCTAGGCATAATTGTTTTAATCGTTCAACAGCCGCAGACGCGTTTAATTGTATATAACCCACGTGGCGTAGGCACGCTTTAAACATTTTAATCAGTCCGTTACGAACAAAGACGTTTAAGGTATATTTAATTAAGTGCACCGCTACAATATATATATATATACACACAAGTAGAAACACAATAATTATTAAAATTTAAATCACAATGGGTATCAATTTGCTTAATTCGAATTGTGGCGTACGCTGCATAAGCATAATCCAGTCACTGTTATATTATTATGTACACACGCCCACCCACCTATAGAGCTTACCCCGTGAATATATAAGTATACGTATTTATTGTTTATGACGTTTCTACCGAGAGCCGATTGTGTTATTGTTGTAACCACCACACAAAGTGAAAATTTAAATGTATACACTGCGCTGTAGTTGTTTTTTCACATCAAAGTCAAACACTGCAGCGATGAGCGATCATTTTTTACACCGACAATAATAATTGAGGGTTAGATACCTACGTAGAAAATTACTGAAACGATGAGTTCTACACAGTACACAATTTCCAATTCTTTTTATGTCATGTGTGCATTTTTTTCACCAATTTTCAACAATTTTCGTTCAAATTATATTTTTATTAAATACGATATGAGAACTATCTTGTAAATGGCTTATAAAATATATTATCACAGTAGCATTGAGTAGAGTAATTGTGTAGATAAGTATTTCTCGACCTTTTTACCGTAACAACAGGGAGTTTTTAATTTTTACCAAAATAAAGAAATTTAATTTACACCACCACAGGTAGCCAAAAATAGTATTTACAATTTGCACCAAAATAAGGGTTAGGGCATGTATAATTTTCACCATCGCAAATAACAGAAAAAAATGTTGGTAATTTGCACAAAAATGAATATCGATGTATTCGTTTATTATTTTGTCGATATATCTTATCGCGTTATTACACATTAATACATATTTTATAAATTTTTGACAAAAATAATGCATTTATTATATTAATATTGTCGTTGGGTAGCTTTAAAAATAATACTGACATACCTATAAAGAGCGGTGTGAATAGGTTAGTGAAATAAAAAACTAAAATGTAATGTTCGCTGTGTTATTATCTTCTTATATCTCAATACCTTATACTCTACTATCGATACATATCAAAAGAAAAATTAATTTGAATTTTTGTGCAAATTACAATTCATATTTTTTTATTACATGAGATGGTACTAATTACATATCTTCATTTTAGTGTAAATTATAAACGTATTTCAAAAATGTTGGTGCAAATTACACACGTTCTTTATATTTTATGTCAATTTTAGTGAAAATTGACTACAGTTTGACAACCATTCAAATGAATATTCAATTTTTTAGTAACCCCATCACATATACAGAGTAACTCAAAATGTATTTTACGCACACTTTATTGATTCAAAATAGATAAAAATGAATGATACGAACGCTTTTTGATTTATCTCACAAACATGGAGTTTTGTATTAATAAATGCTGTTCAAATACTAAAATGTATTAAAAAAATATCTTCATATTATGTTTGCAAAAAAAGTATTAGTTTCCATTTGAGATTTTAAAGTTGATTCCCTAAAACCCCTCTAATATATTGAAAAAAATTATAAAATATACTAACCATTTTAGATGCTATTTATAAATCAAAAACTTTTGTATTATACATTTTTCTGTATTTAAATATTTATACGATAAAATAACTGTAACATAAATTTTGAATCACCCTGCAGTATATTGTATACACGTATAGGTTAACATTAAAAATAAATACTAGTTAATGCGATAAGTACTTACGAAACATAAGATATTGTAGTTTCTTAATTGTAACCCGTTTTTTTATTTTGTCGTAAATATATGTGGAAATCTTCAAATATTAATAATCTTTTTGTTGGCTTTGCTATTGTCGATAATCTGTTATGATATTTTTCATCCTTGGCTAAATAGAATTTGTTAAACTAATTCTTATAGTTGTTGAATTTAGACACGGTACATATAGGATTAGTATAATAATATATTTATTATTTAGATTGGTAATTTTTTTTATACGGCAGATTAAGGAACTTAAACTCGTATATGGCCCACGATCAACGTTTAAACATATAAACAATAATTAAATCACCTATGGTGTTGTATAAGAATAAAACACGAGTACACGACATTTTTATATACAATGTGTATATACAGGGCGATTCAAAATTTATGTTACAGCCATTTTAAATATTTAAAATACAGAAAAATGTATAACACAAGAGTTTCTTGATTTAAAAATATCTAAAATGATTTGTACATTTTATAATTTTTTACAATATATTAGGAAGGTTTTAGGGGTCAACTTTAGAAACTAAAATGGAAACCTATAATTTTTTGCAAACATAATATGAAGATATTTTTTTAATACATTTGAGTGTTTGAACAATATTAATTAATTCAAAATTCTATGCTTGGAAAATGTTTAAATTGTTTATAAATTTCTAAAGTTGACCCCCCAAAATATTGTAAACAATTATAAAATGTACAATCATTTTAGATGTTTCTAAATCAAAAAACTTTCATTTCATACATTTTTCTCTATTTGAATTAATAAATTGGCCGTAACATAAATTTTAAATCACCCTAAATATCGATTAAATATCTATATTCAAAAATGACGAGATACGTTACATTATAGTACTTAGGTACACATTATGATACATTTATCCTCAGCAAGCAGCTTTGTGAATAGTAAAATTGATCATAATATGCGAGTCATTATTTATTTAGCCGATCATTATAATTTGCTCTAAACCCTGTGGTTAATGTTATTTTATAATAAATTCACATTGCTGCAGGGTTTTTAAATTAAACCCTGCGACGTTGTCATAGCTAAAGAGGACAACCTAGTTGCAATAAACAGACGACACGGCGCCATTACCCCGGAGTCGTGCCGATGTGGCTGCCACCGACATGACAATGACTATAAGTTTACAACCAAAGTAAACTTTCGCGGTGAAACACGACCAATAATCCTCACGACTTTGAGCGGCCTATATGTATAATATATATATTTAAAACCCGGACGTGATTTCTACGTGATTTTAGTACATTCGTAATATTATCTAAAAATACATCTTAGCTACACAGGCTGATTCATTTAATTTTATCAGATTGTTATTTACTCGGTAAATATATTTGATTTAAAAATATTTTTATTTTTTTTTTACATATTTTAAATCATAACTAAACAACATATTTGAATAACAAATGTATAATTTAATTTTCACTATTTTTATGCGTTATACAGTTAAGTTTCTTACTTTTTTAAATCAATTTCATGTCGAAGTAAAATATTATATATAGAACATTGTTATATAAAATCAATATCGAACTAGTAGCTATATGTTAATATTGTAAAATTCGGATATTGTAGATCTATAAAGCTAAGAAATAAATAAACAACAAAATATGAAAAAAACATTACAAATTTTTTTTAAAACACCATTATTTATTATCTAAGTTTAAAATACATATTTTACTATAACTATTGCACATGTAGCCCGTTACAAATTTTTAAATAAAACAAAATATTCTAAAAAAAGTAAAATTATATTTATTTATTTTGTAATAGTAATAATAATAATAATAAAATAAAAAAAATGTTTAATGTGAAATTTGAAATTGAGTTTGCTTTACTAATAATGAAAAATCTGGTTCGAATTTAGTTGTTCCAATCCTCATCATTGAATGTAGGTGTTTATCCGTAAGTCGCGATCTATGAACTGATTTTATTTGTTTCATTCGTGAAAATAATTGTTTACAAATATACGTCGAGCCAAATACAGTTGCCATTTGCATTATAACGTTTCTTAAATCAAGAGAATCTTCGTGTGAAAGTTGTGAATAAAATTTTAAAATATCATTTTTTTTTCATTTTTGAAATTTATCACAGTAAAATGAGCTTATTTTCAACTCAATAAGTTAAGTTGGAGAGAAGTATCGACATCATTTTCATTAATATTAAATGGATTTTCAAATAAACGAAACGATTTTTCGCGTAGTTTAATATCTGAAAATCGAGATAAGAAATCGGTTTGCAATTTTTTAATCTATAAATCAATTTGTTGAACATGATGATATTGTTTTATTCTTAAATATTTGGCAGTTATTAAAACGACTAAAGTCACTTTGCTTAATTTGATTAATGAATAATTTTAATTTTGCATCAAATTCTTTAATAGAATTATACTTATAAAATATGAGTTTTCCAGGTCCTTGTAATTTTAAATTTAAAATATTTAAATGTGTTATTACATCTGCAAAAAATGCTAAATCCCATAACTAATTATCATATTTGAATTCAGCAATTTCTTTTCCCTTGTCGGTCATGAACATGTCAATTTCCTCTCGTAAATCAAAAAATCGTTTCAAAACCTTTTCTCGGCTTAACAATCGAATATGATTGTAGTACGCCACATCACTGTACTTAGCTTCTATTTCGAGGAGAAAACTTTTAAGTTGTCTATGAGTAAGGGCATGAGACCTAGTAAAATTAACAGCTTTTATTACAACAGAAATAACATTTACAAGACCTATAACTTTTCCACAAAGAGCTTGATGATAAATAATACAATGTATATACATAGGAGGCTTAATATTTTTCAATTCTAAAAGTTTATTTACTCTACCAATGAAACTAATATTCTCTTCTCTCATATTTGTAGCGCCGTCTGTTGTTATGCTACTTAGATTTCCCCATTCAAGTCTAAGATTTTAGAGACAAAGATCTACTTTTTCAAATAGTATAAAAAAATTTTCGTCATCAATAATAAAAAAAAAAAAATAAAAAAATCTTGAAATTGTATTATACTTATAAATAGTCAAAATATATTGAAAATTTTATGATGTATAGAAAATGTTGATATAAACATTCGGTGAAAAATTCATATATCTACTGTGATTACTTTTGGTGCTACACCAAAAAACAAAATCGATTTTGTTAAAAATTGGCTTCGCGTAAAAATTCTAGTTTTTTCCTTAATTTTTTTGTTGTTTTTTTCGGCGTGTTTAAAAACTATGTTGAATTTTTACTTTTGATTCCCAAAATATCAACTAGATTCATTTTCCTACTAGAAAAGATGCGGATGAAGAAAATCGAACCACTTTTATTGTCCTTAAACGTGGCGACAGACACAAAAAAAAGACGAAAAAACACACGTCATTGTAAAATCAATACATTTATCGCTCCGCTCAGAATCTAAAATCAAAATAAAATGTCTTGTATACATAATATATCCTATTCTGTAGTATGAATCTAAAGCTACTATAGGATTCATATTATACTAAAAAGTTAAAAAATCAAATTACTAAACAACATCCGAAGTTTATAGTTAAGTACTCTTCAATTTTATATAAATGGAACAGTGGCGTGTCACAGTAAAGTTGTAGATACCTGCAAAATGTAGTTTCATAAGCGTAGCTTCAAGAACTTACCAGATGGGGCATTTTTTTTAGCTATCACTAAATTGCAAAGGGGGTTTAGAGAATATCCTAACCTAGAACACAAATTTATAAATAAATAATCTCTTATACTTACACATTATACTTGGGTTTATTTAATAAAATATTTTAGATAATAAACTCCAACCTTTTTTTTTGTTTTACATATATTTCTATTATTTCATCAACTTTGTCATACATATTAATACTTTAATGTAGATTTAACAAGTATAAATGTGTTAAGCGATCCTCGTCCATCCTTGTTCGAAGTCAAGTCTTAACTCTGTAACTCTGAATAAAGTCAAAAAACTTCTCTCAGCTGAAGTAACACTGACTAAGAGTGTTGCTAATATTTATTAATACAATCTTATAGTAAGAAATATTACATTATCACATTTTGTTAAGGCATCTAATGCTGTAATTGGTTGTTGGTCTGGTGTACATTTCTTCCATTAATAAATCCATAACATAATTTCACCCAGAGAAAAAATTATTGACTGATGATTGTTTTTTTTCCCCAAATTAGTACAGAGTGCAGAGATAGATTTCTATATTATGATACATACTTATCATATGGTTTTTTCGGGCAAAATAAAATTATTAGGTATCTAATTAAATAATTGGTATTTTACTGTTCACAAGTAGAAATATGTATTAAAAATTTTAAATTTTTGAAAAGCCTGGAAAAGGAGGATATGAAGAATCTCTTCCATTCATCTAAACTTTAAATACTTATCCATTGTAGGTACACATTACTTGATAATAGGTAAAAACAATTTATACCATCTTAAAAAACTATAACGATAATTATAAGTATTACACTCTAACATTAGAGTGATAGAGTCTATAATTTTCATAAATGCCGTGTTGTGTTGTGTAAGTGATTCAAATAATGTCAAAAAAAAATGTTTTCAAAAACACAATTTATTATTGATGAAATATGTGATTAGTGATAAATAAGAACTACGCCTTGTATAGAACGATTTACACAACACAACGAGAAGAGACCTAATCAACAACCATCTTTCAAAGATCTCGTCTGCTCGTCGATTTGTGTTTCTATATGTCTACTGTAATACAATATTATATAAAATCCTTTATGTACAATAATGGCATATTTATGGGGGCACTCTCGGTGAAATCACACACATTCTCTCTACGAAATCCTCCATATATAATAGGACCTATCTAGTCAATTTTTTTTTAAGCCTGACGTGCGAGAGTCATCCAATTTTCTTTTTATGATGATATCTAAAATTATACAGGTACCTTATAATTATTGCTAATTATTGGACAATTACCGCGTACATGCACACTATACATAATATTATGGTATTGGGATAAAATATCCTGTAAAACCATTGTAATAAATGTATTGTTTTTTTCATAAATTTGTCGTGTAAACACTTCAAAATGTGGTTAAAAAAATGTTTTCAAAAACATATTTTCATATCGATAAAATGTCCGTTTAGTGATAAAAAATGTACAAGAACTACCTACATCGTATATATTATTACTCTATAATAAAACGGTTTTTACAACACGGCAACCGTCCTAATCAGCAACCATCTTTCGGCGATCTCGTCTGCTCGTCGATGTTTTTTTTCCTCGCATTTTTCTTATTTTTTCTTTTAGTCCGACGACGCACACACAATAAAATAACACGACCCTACTGCTACAACTAATGCATGTCCATTGGGAGGCGTGTGTGCATTCCGGATTTTCCGTCTTCCACGATATAAGTACACCTATTCGAACAAAGGATAATGGATACTATGGTTATAATATACGCGAACGCGCTAATTTATTGAATATAGCGACCCGTAATATATAGGTACGCCTATTATATCGCTAAAGTATGCGTATATTATATTGCATTGTACATATTATTATAGACGTGCGCCGGCATTGTTTATAAGCATAGTATATAATATACATTCCGACGGTCACTGCGTATGTATATAATTCTTATAAAAAAAAAAAGAAATTGTTCTCATAACAATATATAGGTACTTACTGTAATATACTATATATAAAATCCTTTATGTACGATTTATAATGACATCTTTATGATGGGAGCACACCCGGCCAAACCATACAAATTTTGTACGCGACGTTATATCTATCTAATATAGCTACGGTATCTGTTAATTTTTTTTTAGGGGTGACGTGGGTGTCACCCAGTATTTTTATGATTAAGATTTTACCTTCATTATTACTTATTATTGCATGATTACCGTACATACATACCATATTATGCATGGCATTGGGATAAAATATCCAAGGTCAAAAATCCAACGGATTAAGCAACCAGAGTTAAAATAACCAGTGGATAGACGAGTGCACAAACAATTTTTTTTTAAAAACCGGAGAAGTCACTTTGCTGACTGCTATATAGTACGTTTCCAGTGTACCTCGTTATTAATAAGATCGTTATAATGAATGTATTAAATTTTAATTTAAAGATAAATCGATTCTGAGCAGAGACGATTGCATCAGCCTCCATTTCTAAAAGTATGTCTAAGATATTTTATAATTTTTTTTTTCTATCGGTTATATTAAATTGAACTAAATTTTGTCAAAAACATTGCGAATATATTTTAACAATTATTACCCATAATGTTACATCAAATTATAATTATGTTAACTTATAAGACAATACCGTGTACCATAGAACGATGTGAATAAATAGTTTGTGGTATAAAATAGCTTAAAATTAGTTGGAATATTTTGAAAATTAAATTGTGTACAGAAAATAATAATATGATAGGTACGCAATTTCAAAATATTTCAAGTTTCATTGTATACAACACAATAAATAATGTCGTTACCTATGCGTTTATTAAATATTGTCAAAATTAAAACATAAATAAAAAAAAAATTGTGAATTAACACTTTAAAAATCTAAAATTAAATATGTAGGCACACATGTATTAAAACCAATGGATGACTTAAAAAAAACCTTAGCAATATGTTTATTTAGTTTTTGTTACATTTTGAATTGTATACCTTACCTACTTATTTAACTTAAATTTAAACTAAATCAAATAAAAATTCTCGAATTCTAAATAAGTAGATTGTATTACCTTTATAGTTCAGAATTTTTATTATTGATTAGGAGAAAAATTTTGAATTAATATTTAACGTACACACATAAAATATGTCGGAATTTATTTGTGCAACTTCCGTGGCTAGTTCAAATATCTATTGTCCAGGTTATTTACATCATTGATTCCTCTCCACATAATCATGTCTACATCACTGCCTGGGAGTATGCATCAACCTGAAAATTTGATTTCACTTATTTCCGACGTCATTTCGGTATCGAAAAATGCTCAATATACTAATATACTCGTGTACATATATATATATATATTACTTTTGATTAACAAATGCGTGCTCTCATTAGCATTTTTACAGAATAGGCGTATTACATATAATTTTGTTATGCCAATAATTCTTTTTCTTTGCTGCAAGGATGATAAAATAAATTAAAATTGCTTATGATTTTAATTTCACAATCTCCCTTGAAGGAATCATAATCACTCACTTGCTCGACGCTGCAGAACTTCTTGCTACAATAACTTTTAGAGCCCCTATTCTTATCTCTTTAGGAATCAGAGCCGTATTTAGACATTTTGCACCCCCGGACTCAAAATTCATGGCGTCCGTTTTCAATAATTGTACGATAGTATAGCATATCAATCATGGTTAAGTTTCAATCATGGTTCCTCATAAGTTGTTATTAGTGTAATTGTATAAAAAAAATACGAGCGCTAATTCACAATAATTTTTTTATGAGCGACTGAAGTTAGAATTTAAAAAAAAATTATCAAAAATGCGAAAATTTGCAAATTATTTTGTTAGAAATTTATAAAAAATTGAATTTTTATCCCTAAAATTTTAAATTTTAATATTCTCTTCATAAAGAAAAATTTAATTTTTTGTTAATTTTATATAAAAAATTTGTTCCACTCCCAAATTGTGCCGCCCTCGGGCAATTGCCCACTCCAATACCCCTTCCCCCTTAAAATCAGCCCTGATTAAAAATTATTAATACCGTGATACTGCACCAGTACAGCCTATTATACGCTTATATGGCTGCATATAATATTATAATGTCGCGAGATCGGTATCACAGTGCGATAGTATATCGGTACTAACCTAACCTCGTGACGGTGCACGCGGTCAAAAAACTCGAAGCTGGTGAAGATGATGACAGGCGTGTCGGGCGTTTCTCCCGCGGGCGATGCGCCGGCCAAAACCCATCACGAGATTAGTTTTAATAATTTTTAATATTGTATACGTGCCTATACATATATTATCACACTGCAGGCCATTCCCGCGTGTTACGCATAATATTATTTAGGAGCGGAACGATAATATACGATAGCTGCAATGTGCCTATAATAATATTATTATAGCTTTATACATATTGTATAATTTAGTAGGTAATCTGTATCTGATGGCTGCAGCTCCTAATGGCGAGACAGCTATTGTCTTTTGTATAAAAAGTAAGTATTGTCGCGTCATTGGATCGCGTCTATTTATTATATTTCTATATTATATGTAATTAGGTGGTACTCGTTTATTATAAATAAAAATAACCATAAATTGTACATAGGATAGTTGCTTTAACGTCAAATACATACGTAATACTGCTGCAGCGGTAGCTGCTGACATAAAATATCTATTGCGCGTAACCTGTACAATAAAAACATTTCTTTATTCCTAGATCGGAAGATTTCGATATAACATTTTTTTTCCTAAAATCTGTGCTATTATTTATGCAGATTACAAATAATGTATAAGTGTCGGTATACTGCAGATTACTATTTATAAACTTACAAACTTAAGGCACTAAAAAAAATAAAAACTATGCATCAAAACAAAAAATTT
Organism: Pentalonia nigronervosa; assembly: GCA_014851325.1. Taxonomy (NCBI): domain Eukaryota; kingdom Metazoa; phylum Arthropoda; class Insecta; order Hemiptera; family Aphididae; genus Pentalonia; species Pentalonia nigronervosa. Next base: position 24,419 of record JACXSJ010000838.1, on the reverse strand, counting down.
GATGACTGAATTATTGGAATTTTTATTTTATAACTATATTTATGTTATTAATGTTGTTTTCTTTTTGTGAGCTTATATCGCTTGATATTTCATCCTTAAATAAAAAAGAATCATAAGTCAATACACAGATAATTATTGTTGGCGGCGACTAAAGCTTATCACGTTGAAGGCAACTTATAATGTTGGTAAAAAACCTAAGCATTTTAGTTTTTAAATTATATTTTTATAAACACTTTTTTTTTGCAGAATAGTTAAATAAAAAGCACTAATAAAAGTTAGATAATTCGAAAATATGATATTATAAGCAAAAGCAAAAAACCATAAAATATGTATATACAACAAATTGTAAAATAAAATGTTGTATTTAGATTTTTTATATCACAAGTAATGTTTTTAATTAATTAAGTACATAATAAATAAACAAATTTTAAATTGTAAATTGTAAACGTCTTATTGATGAGTTAATGTGTACAACACCTCAATCGACTTTTAAAGATAGTTGATAATAGACGGTAACAGATTATAGACATAAGGTTTTACATTTAAATTAAACACGCCTATGAATTGCCAGCACTGATATAATATAATTTATGAGTCTATGTTATAGATTAAAAATATAGGTTGCATCAGTGCCGTAAAAATAATTTGGCACCCTATTTTATGTACCAATATTGTACCTACATATTCAAACTTAAAAAATCGCTCGCTGTGACTTTGGTGCCCCTAAAATGTGTAGCGCCCTAAGGCACTTGCCCTATCCCCCTCCCCTTTAGCACTGCCCTGGGTTGTATAATAGTTAATACACATAATCTTTTCGACGCATATAATTGTTCAAAATATATTGATTTCGTGAATTTGCACTGTCTTGATTTTGACCAACAATTAGCTGACAGACGGCATTTTATTTTTATTTTTTTTGTGAAGGCTCAAAAGTAAAAAGATTTACCTACTCGAGTTTTTAATATTCACATATTTCTGATTTAATGAAATACAATAATTTGTAATGTTAATGTATGCGTTTTTAAATATACCTATGTATTTTATATAGCAAATAGATACATCTTACATGTAGTTGAATACTTGAATACTGTAGGATTCTACTTAAATTAAATATAATTACTTGATTGTAAAATAAACCGTCCATGAATTTATAGTATAACGAGTTTTTCTGATACAGTGATATTTCATTTGAGTTATTTTTTATTAATTCCATTTTATATTACAATTATTCTAGTTAATTATTCAAAATATATTATGTGATGATTATGGAATTAACAATGTTGATAAAGCTACAGCTAATAAGTTATCAAACATCTCTACTAAAACCTAAAAACTATTTACTCTTAAGGTTTTAACATTAATTTATTTAATATTCATAGTTTTATATATTTTAATAAGTAAATTGTTTAGGTGTTTAAGTCTCCAAACTAGTTCCTATTATTATTATTCTTCATTAAAATATATTTAAATTTCAGATGATTGTTATGCATAAATTTCTATATAATAATGTGTTATTAAATAGAACTTGATTTGTTATTTCTTGTCAAAATTATATTTTTAATCAGTATTTGGTAATATTTAGCATTTAATACAGTACATACAAAATAATAATAATAATAAAGTGAAATGAAAAATATTAAATAGATTTACCTAAAACTAATAATTATCTTTAATTTGTATTGCATATAGACTTAAGTTTAAAATTATATACTTATACATCGTATTATATTTTATTGAAGTAGGTATTTGTATTTTTATTTTACATTTTGTATACTATTATAGTATTATTATATAGGTATACTCAATGCCTAACAGTGTACCTATTGTTTATCTTTATACTTGTAATGTGTTATAACATGTATTCTTTATTTTAATTAGATAAACTATTGCAATTTTACCATAACGCTTTATCGCCGAAGTTTGTATAGGTATGTATCTTTTACAGAATCGTCATAGTTGTATATTGAGTTCAATAAGATGCACAGGTACGTTTTCAGACAATAAAACTATATACTTACTTAATTTTATAACACTCGAATAATATTATACAATTATTATGCCTAATTATTCTACGCACGCCTAAATTAAAATTCATCTTGACCCACATACACAATAAAACTATAAAGAATAATCTGCAAGAAAGAAACGTTTGAATATTTTGCATGAGCACAACAATGATAATATTCTTGGAAAAAAAGTATACATAATTGTATAATATTGTTCTTTGCAATAGATTTTATATTATAAAAATATACGCAATAATATAAACGCATACACAACACTATTATTGGTTTTAACGTTTAAAACTATTTATTATGAATATCGAATACATATATATATATATATATATAATTGTATACGACCGATAACCTCTGCAAGTTTACATCGATCTTAAGTGTATGATATTATAATTATTTTTTTTTATTTACTGAACACCGCGAAAACGCATCGGTGGTGTATTATTATTGTTATCGTTGTTATTATTCAAATAGTTTAAAAGACGTTTAGATGGGTACCTACATCGGTTTCGGTAATCTGCAGCAGCGTGCCTATCTATACGCCCAACACAACCCGTCGACTGCAATGATCCAATAATCAATATATAATGTGTATAATAAGAACAAGACGTAAATCGACCGTCGTCGATATTTATTTTTGAAAGCGAGATTTAACCACAGAGCAATAACAAACAAAACGTGAAAACCTCTATCGGCCGCAATGAAAACGTGAAACGACGATATTCTTGTCACGTCCGTTCTTTTCCATCATCGTCGTTTACCGTTCGGGTCGCTAAATATTTGTGCTCTCCGCTGTGAACACAACGCGAATACTGAACAATAATAATATTATGCTACTGCGGTACACCTATTAATTAAATCATGCATGTACAAGAGATGTAGGTGCGTAGGTAATCATGATAATAATAAAAGTGTGTAATTTGCACCGAATTTGATCAAAAAAAAAAAAAAATCGTGTAGGTGTTGGTGTGTAATTTGTTCTAAGAATTAATTCAAACTGTAATTTATACACAGTTTAATTAGTTCATCGATACACTTCATAAATTGTGTGTATAATTAATATTATAAATTGGTTTACTTAAACACGTCTATGCTTTTATCGAGACTATTTGTTTTTAAAACTTTAAAAATATTCACATTGCAACAGATATGCAATAAGCAAAAAATATAACAAATCCAATAACAGTGTTATTATATAGATACACCAACTTATAATAGACGCGTTTAATAACGCATTGGAATTCCGATAACAATTTAATAAAATTATAAATTGCCAGATTGGTGTTGTATAGATGTACATTATACCTACATAATATTATATCTAATTTAAGTAAAAATTTGCAAAATTGTAATTTAAAATTGTTACGGTCGGTCGCCGTACACAAATTTTTTTCAAAAAATATGAATATAATATAATATTATTGCGTTATAAATTATAATTCGTTATGTGCGTGTATATGTTGTGTATGTGTGATGCGTATAATACAAATACTCACGGCGGGCACAGATATTTACACCGCGCGCGTGCACACATACCAGAACGTTATATCGGGCTGAACTCGCGGCACAAAACCCGAAGTGCATTGACCACCACTATAATATTATTATATTGTGTACTCTGCGGGTACATATCACTATTATTATTATTATTATTATTATATACGCTTGTGTTATAAGTACCTGCTACAGGTATATAGACTGTTCTCTCCGCGGGGCAAACGCATCGAACACATACTGGTATTATACAGGACGATTCAACCAAACATGTTCACCCCCATTTCTATCTTTTATAACGAATTTAGTCAATTTTCGATTTTTTGAATTTTTAAATATACTTACTCAAGACCATTTTTTTTCAAATTTTCAAATATTTTTATGCCACTTAAGCAGTAGGTGCACAGACGACACGAACTTTTGTTTTTCAAATGAGAACTCTTTTTTTACTGTAAATTATTAAGTGGTTAATTTTTTTGAAAATGTCGGTGTACTTAATTCAAAATTCGAACGATATAGTTTCTCAATTATTGTAAAATGTTTATACTAAAGATAACAGAAAGTCCTTAAAAATGTTTTTACAAAAATATAAAATATATATAATATTGGATTTAATGTTCATTATTTTGGACTATTTTTACAAATTATAAATTGTCATAGATTACTAAGTAAACTTCATAAATGACTATAACCTCCATATCTTTTAAACCCATTGTCGCATGGAATTATAGTAGAATCGTTTATACGCGGAGTTAAATACCTCAAAAACTATAAGTTCGAATTTTTATTTTGATACTTCAGCACTTTCAGCAAAATTATCCGCTGCGTAATTTACAGCTGAAAGGGGAGCTGACTCAATTGATAAACAGAAGCTTGTACCTCTGCGGGACACTCTTAAATCTGGTGCAAAAAATCATAAGAATTTAAAAATATGGTCTTTAAGTATATTCAAAAAATCGTATTTTGAATAACTACACAGTTATAGAAAAAAAAAGGGGGTGTCGTGCTCGGTGAATCACGCTGTATGTGCACGAGCGTGGTATAGGCTGCTGCAGGTAAAATATATATTATATACACTTGCCGATTACCGGCCGTCTCCCCGCCAAGAACGAGAACGAGAATATAATAATAATATAATACCGACAGAGGTAGCAGGCCGGCCGCCGTCGCCGCCGCCGCAGTCATCAGTATCCAACCGTCTTTCCGCGAGACCGGCGACCCGTGCGAGCTAATTGTCGGGTACCTCACACACGCACACACACACACGGTGCCTACCCAAGTCGATTGTCTCAGCAACGCCAACCCGACTGCCGGACCACAGTGCTCTTTTCGATAATTTTTTTGTCTCCACCTGACCCCGTCGTCATCGTCTCCCAAGCCGCCGTTTCCTGCACTGGACGACATGCCGCACGCGGACACCCGGCGGTGACAAAATATTATATTATACGATATTATACGGTATCCACAGAACCATCGAGGGGCACTCGATTTTTTGAGCATTGACATTCCTTATACCCACCTGCTGCCTGCTGCTACCTACACCTGCCTGCCTGCCTGCCTGCCTGCCTGCTTCCCGCTAATGGCGTCCGTACGAGTTTTTCCGACGTCCGAACGGGGTGGTTTTCCGATACACGTTTTGCAAAAATGACCAAACCGTGTCCGTCGTTCGCCGCATATTATTCAAAAGTGAGTTTTTTCTTTCTACGATATGGTCGAATTTTTTAACGTTAATTATTATTTAATGACGTTTATTTCACAACGGCGTGATAATAAATGATTACATGGCTATAATATATGTGCTTAAACAGGGTAGTTTCGTACGGTAGTTACAGTAGCATAATAATATATCATGACGAATATTAAGTAGGAACCTAAAGTGTTATATCACCATAAAATATAGCCTGCAAATTGCAAGGGAAAGCTTAAGGACTTGGGGGGGGGGAGGGGTAGAGCTAGACTATACCATCACAATTCGTAAAATCAAGTAGTGCAAGACACATGATCACCCACCCAACCCACCCCTTTAGTGGAATTTTTAATAAAAGTACCCGTTAACACATATAACTGAATACATTTCAATTGGGGTTATCATTGATTACTTTATTTAAAATTTAACGTAGTGCTCAGCAAATGTTACACATGCCAACCACCCCCTATATATATAAGTGGATCACTGCATCAATAATTGTATACTTAAACTACCTCTACCTAAAGGTATCATAATATTATCGTCTCGATAAATTAATTTTTAATTTGTCATAATAATATATTTATACATACGTACCCAGGTACTTTTAAATATAATAACGAATATTTAAAAGATATGTATGCATGCAAAACGATTTTCTTGATAACAAATACTCATTATTTCGAATAGTACCTATATATGTTGATTTGATTTGAAAATGTAATTTGTACACTATTCTTATAAGTAGATAATTTAATATTTTTTTTAATCTGTTTTTATCTATATGTTTGATGATTGATCTATTATCTGTCTATTGAATTTTCACAACATTTATTTTTAATTAATTTATGTAGTCTAAAGATGACTAGTCTACTTTAAAAATGTCGATGTTTAATAAAAAGGTTTTACGAATATTAAATCGTTAGTTTTTTTTATACATACTAAGATTTGGTCATATGGATAAGTCTGTTCTTTGCGAATTTTGTTACAATTGTTATAGAACACCCTTATTTGAAGATTAACGCCGATAGGCCTGTATACAATAAAAATCAACTATAGATCTTTTTTAAATATATTATACAGTTTCAATTATAATTGACAATTTTAATAAGTTTCGATCGTATTCGAAACCATTGTATTATTATATAAATAAATTTATTATAGGTACGGACACAATCTATAATCATTAGGTTGGCTTGTTTATTATATTTTTCCATAGGTACTATTTAACCGAATCTATAAACTCGGGTACGAGTTATGATATTTTATACTTAAGTATATATAATATAACATTGTTGGAATATGAACTATATGTAGTCCAACAGTTGTTTACTTGATTATACATAAGTTGAACATTTTTATACTTAAGGTTAGTTAACTACGCTGGTTTCAGTTATTTACATTTAAAGTAGGTAACCTAATTTTTAATTATTCGGTTATTTCCATTTATTGAAAGACTAGAAATGGTATATTATGTTTTTCTCACATTATCGTATCAACCTATATATATATATATATTTGGTTCCCAAATGACAAGTCAGTTATGTTGTTTCAGGTAGGTACCAACTGAAATATTTTTGGTACACATTGTATGCTATTTTTAATATGTACTTATTGAACACATTTCAATTAAACTATTTAAATCACACAATTTAATCAGAGTAGTTAATAAAAATAAACTATCACTAGGTACCAAAGCAAATATACCTATTTATGTATTATAGTTAATAAATAATATATATTCTATGTCATACATGTATTTTAATTATGGACACTAATTTGAAAAAATTCGAAAACTATTTATTACTATTTTTAAAATAACAAAACAGAAGGTTATTTTAGGTTAAAATTCTTACTAAAAAGGTCAAGCGTTGTAGCACGAAATAGCTTACAATAATAATTAACTTAATTTTATAATTCCTGGGAAACAACTATTCTCATGGTTTCTTCAAAACTTGGATGTCTTTAGTTTAAAAACACAGGTAGGTACCTCGCTAATTCGAGTTATGCATTTTTGTTGATATATTATTATAATTTTTCAGTGTTAAATGAGAAATTAATTTTTCTTAATAATTAGATAGTTTTATTATTTACGGTATTATTATAATAATTTTAACATTATTAGAAAATAATAAGCACACACAATGAGAATGTGGATACCAATTAATTTTCAAACAAAATATTAAATCCACGTCAGTCACCTTGTCGTAAACTTAATGATAATCACATTGTTTATTTGTTTTATATTTCGTAACCTGGTAATTTAAATTTCATATTATCCACAAATACTCTAGACTCTAGAGATTATAATAATATCTTAATAATATTGTGTAACTTTTTTAAAACTATTGTAATAAATCGTTTAAAGAATCAAAAATATAATAATAATACAGTCACAAAAACGCAAATTTAAGTATGTGTTGTTAGCTTTTTCATTTCAAAAATACATAAACACAGAAAAGCAATTAGGCAACTAGGCATTGCAATTCATGTCAATTCAAAGATTATAGTCAATAACAAATATAAGTTGTAAATGCTTTGGTTTACTATAAGTATTATAGTATATTTTATTACGCATTATAAGCGAATACACATATTACCGTATCTATAATTTTGGATATTTGTTATGGATTTGACGTGTTTTCTGTTGTAATCGAAATCGAAAAAAAAAATACATATAATATCATACCGATTGCACAGATAATATACACATATATGAGTCCTCCTCTTTAGTTTTTACTGTCCGATAAGAAAATAATTACATGATAAAAAACCACGTACAGACATAATAATAATAATAATTGTAGAAATATAATATATAACGCATATTATAGTAAGTAACGAAATTGTACAGGCAGCGTACGATATATATATACATGTTATTAGGTAGGTATATCATCGTTTGTTATAATTACAAAATATAAAATAAATACATTTGTATATAAGTCATGTGTCCTGCTGTATAGGTTATTATACCGGCGACGGAATAACGTTACGTATTGAATGACAGTTACCGTTATGTAATAAATACATATTATGTACTTATATATCTATATATACACAATCCTGTCTCCGGGAACGATTTTTTGGATTAACTAGTTTATAGTCGTTTAGACACACTTTTTTGAGATTTAACGAGATGAAAGTGTTCTGTGTTGGTGAAATATTGTGTGCATTGTTGAATAAGGTATTATAGGTACACAACCATGGTAAATTAATTAACTACTGTAAATATAATATATATTTCGTAATATACACGTGTATAAATGTGTATTTCTGTGCGTCTATGTGGCCATATAATACGACGGATTAGTCGTTATTTAACTAGGAACAAAAAATAAAAGACAAAAATGAATACCGCAAGTGGTGAACCTATAATAGAAAAGTAGGTAAATAGAAAATGAAACAATTGCCTATTAAATGTACTATGCATAATATTATGTTCTATTCCTCTAATGATATTATTATCTTATTGTCTATAATTACTCTAATTGTACGAATGTTAGTACTAAATGTCTAAAAATCTATACACATTGTATGCATACCATGCTGTACATAAACATAAAACCGTATAACGAGTATAAGCGTTTGTTTAGTCGACAGATTAATGAGAAAACTGCGTGTTTAGGCTACCGTACGAAAGTACTTATATTGTGTGTGTAATAATATTTACCTGTCCACGATCAAGGATGGGCAAGAATAAGATAGGTACTTGAAAGAATCTAGATGCAAGATACTAACTACATCAATTTTTACTTCAAGATACATTCAACGTTTTTGAAAAAATACTAGATACTTTTATATTTTCGTTTTTTACCTTAAGATATGTACCTATGCTAAATAATATACGCTATATCCAATATACGAGACATTTTTTTAAAAAAATGACTATAGTAAAAAGAATTGGTAAAATATAAAATACCTTTATTTAGGTAAACATGACTTGGGGTGAAAATTGAGCAAAGTACAAACTCTTTTTAACTTGTTTTACGATGAAACGTGTGTTTCCACTAATCAATGTATGAAAATAACGTGAAGTAAATTTTAAAACTTTACCATAATAAATTATTATTATTTTTGTTAAATTTCTAAAAAAAAAATATATATATCTCAATTTGTATTTAGGCACTATCTTTAGGAAAAATAAAACATATATACAATGTACAGAAATGAAAAAAAGTATTTGGATACAATTAACAAATGTCAAAATATACAATAAACAAATATTTGTCATTTACCATCCCTGACCACAATATTATATCATCAGTGTTTCGTACTGAACATTGCAGTATTCATTACGGTGACTTAAACGCATGAGTAGGTATTCGGTATTAACAATATGCGCGTCCTCATAAAAAAAGATTTGAATTAAGCTGCAGAATATAAAATATAGTCGCAATCCATGAGCGAAGCTTAATATTAATATATTATTATGTGTAAGTAATTTATTAATTTATAGGTATTTAGTAAATTATATTTTTTTAAATCGATCGCGTAACGATATCGAATTGAATCGGTGTGTATACACACATATGGTAGCAGTAATCTGCTATGTATAAATCTGAATCATCCGAATATGGTTTATACTAATTGTAGGTACGTACCGCTACACGAAGACGACATTTTATAGAAACGAAAATAAAACAAATCAAATGTTTGTTTTTTCTTCGTGAATAAATTACCTCAAATAACAATAATAATATGCTAACATCTTCATTTGGAATAGGTAGGAAAAAACCGTTTAAAAACTACGAACCGGTATTTTTGATACATCAATAAATAATATATATTTCACATACACGGAATACATCCAGATACTCGTATACAAGACCTGTATAATACCAACATATATATTAATAGAACTTATATTTTAAAACGCATTTCACACGACGCATTATACCTACCTCTAACTATTATTGAAAAATCGATTTTCTTTAAAATTGTTCTAGAGGGCCGTATAAAAATAAATACTCCTATACTTATACTACTCGTGTCACGTGACTCGTGTGTGTGCGTGTGGGGGGGAGGGGGCTGAAATATGCCGCCGCTATACACGTATGTTGAAATGTATTTAAGCCGAATGTTCAATACGACGCGTAATAACTGTATACTAATTTATCAACCTAAACTTACACCGTGTTGTATCAAAGGCATTTTATTTATTGTAGACAAAAAAAAAAGCTATCTTTTATGAATTCATAAGGTTTTACAACAAATGAAATCACTATATCCCCACCATCAGGCATTCGATCGCATCAGAAATATGCATTAAAGAGCATCTATTTCTATTGTTCGAGTAGATATATAGGTTAGGTTAGGTTACCTGTAGGGCACCTGTAGATGGCTTCATGAGTATAATTTCTAGTATTAAAACTATTTATACGGCGTGCTCCAAGTCTCAAACGTATTTGTCCTGTCAACAACTTTGTTTCTGATCAATATTTTTGAAATACATAACATTATTTTGAAAACTTATCACTGTTCAAAATTTAGTTATATGTGTAACAATTAATTGTAAATGTACGATTTACTTAAACATTGTATAAAAATATTATCAAAGTATATAGGTTTGTTTTATCAGTTCTTAAAAATCTAAAATTTCAATTTAATTTATATCAATAGAACTAATTCATGTAAATATTTTGAAAGTTAAATTACTAATTTTCATTGTGCGTTCCAATAGTTGGATAAATCTCATAACTTATAAACATGAGACGTGACGTATTACTACTGCAATAGTTTCATAATGACGAATGCCATAGACAAAATATTTGGGTGGTGCCAAATGCCAACTGCTAAGAAACATGACGTAGAATAAGTAGGTATAGTATCTATATAATTAATTATGAATTATCTACCATAAGAGGTCCTACCCTTGAGATAAATGGGAGCAATACATTAGTATTATTAAACTTAAAGGTTATAATGTCTATTATTTTTAATCAACCGATTAAGTAGAAGTAAACAGATTTAAGTTAGAACCGATAAGCCTTAAATTAAATTAAAACTTAAATAGTATTAAATTAATTATTTAGGTTTAACATAAAACTAAAAAATTTGATTCGATTTTTAATTTAAATAAGATCGGTTCGGGTTCCGTTCGGTATAAAATTAAAATATGTTCGGTTCGAGTTCGACATTTCACTGAACTGTTCGGTTGGACATATGATTACAAAATTTGGTTCGAGCGGATATTTTTGGGTTCGGGCCACCTCTATAAAATAAAACGGTTTTTACTTGGTCGCTACAAAGTAAAACGTTTAAAAAAAAATGTTTACTTTTTCGATAAGAACTTGAAGGACTGAATGAGGTATGCGAGTGCTGTTTTTAAGTGGTCGTAATACAAAACGCATTCGAGAGGCGGTCAGTTTTTCAATAAGTTTTTAATCCCAACGTCGTATAGACGATTTTTTTCCAACATTGGCGCCATTGGACCTATAACTGCAGTATATATGCACATAGGTACTCACTTAACGCGTTGGGCGAGTGGCGATGGTGTTATTTATATACTTATATATATATATATATATATATATAATATATATAATATATTTATGTGTGTGTATATAGGTATTGTGTCTACGGGACGATATATATATATATACTTATGATTTTACATTCCTATAAAATACATACTCCCCGCCGACGGGCACGCCCAATATTCGCGTGAGAACACAATCCGATTTATTTTATTATTATCGTTACCCGCAAAAAAAAAAAATAATATTGTTGTATTATTGTTCGTTTGTTCGTGACGGCTGCCCGCTATACACGGGGTACGTCGGCGGCGTCGGCAAATCGACAGTCTTTAATATAACGCATGTGTGCGTCGGTGTGTCGGTTTCGGCGCCGAAAGGCAAACCAATCGCGTTACGGACGAGCGCCGCTGACCAAAACCCACCCATGTTGAAGAATTTTCCGTAAAATATTACGCGTAGTACATAATAATATTATTGTTATTATTTTATAATAGGTAGTTGATCCTAAACGGCGTTGCCCGTGGATGTACGCGCCTTTTTAAACTCCGTCGAATGCACACGTTCGTTCGGTGGTTTTCGCCGAGGTATACGAAATATATATTTAAAAAGCACCTAATCCTTGTGCCACTCTTAAAAATGCAAAATTTTAAAAAAAATTGGCTTCGAGGTGATTGTGCACATGTGCCAACATTTCTGCAGAGCCATTAGTGCGCGATAGACACATGCACACACACACACACACACACACACACACACAAATCGCTTTTTATAAATATGATTGCATATATATATATATATATATATATATATACAATAATATGCGTATAATCGCGGTCTGTACGTGTCCTGGCGGTGATAATTCGTCTGTTTGGGACGAAACGTCCGCTGCCGGACACGAAAAATAAAATCTAATGTATATTATACGCGTATTTAATACACTGGCAGAATTTTAATGTTCGCAAACTGCGACTGAAGGTTAAATTGGTAAATAAATAATCGATGATTAACATTCCGAATATTCATCGTACGAGTAGGTCAGTACGTGATTCGGGTCCAAGTGTATTTACAACGCATTGTGTCGAATAAAATAATAAATGTTATAAAGACATCCCTCAAAACTGAGAATAACGTCGAAAAATATAAAACGCACATTCGAGATGAAAACAATAATTTTGTATGACCTTTAACGGAGGTATCTTCAATCTGCGGCCGGCATTATCTTTATACGAGGCCCACAAACACATTATAAGCATATGGCCCTTAATTTTTAATACGATTTTAATTGTTAAATACAATATGTTTTTATTACGAATGCGGCCCACGGTATTTTTAAAAAAATAATAGATGGTCTGTTGCCTAAAAAGATTGAAGACCGATGTCCTATATAGATAGTAAACGCGGCAGTGGTCGAGTGATGTAAAAAAATAAAATCGTTTGACCCCAAACAATCGTTTCTTTAAGAAGACGTCACACCCACGTGGGTGTTGTATTACCGTTTTACACGCGTGTACTACATAGCGAATATTGTGTGCTCAGCAGTTCCAATTTTGTGTAGTAACCTTTAATAAATAGAGTGAATTGACTTATTATCAAACTCAAAGGTAAGAATATTATCTGTGCTTTCACAAGGGAATTTTAAGGTATTTTAATTTTTAAGCAAGTTATGAAAAATATTATGATTTAAAAATATAATCTCATAACTCGCTTAAAAATTATAATATCGTAAAAATTCCACGTGAAAACACGGATAATATTCTTACCTTCGATAATAGGTCAAGTCAGTTTAAGGTAACCAAACGAAATTGGAACTGCTGAAAACAAAATATTTGGTATGTAGCGTAAATGCAGATGAAACATCGAATTAATTCGATAGGTACCCACCATTTTCAAGGAGTTTAATATAGGCAACTTCCTATACGTGTTTGTGCAGGTCGTGTAAACGTGCACGTAGTGAGTGACTGTGTTAAACAAATAACGGATCGCTCTTGTACACGCACAAGACGAATATTAATTATTTTGTTTTTTTTTTTTTTGGTCAATAATATACGTTATATTTTGCTTGCAAATCATACTAACTAACCTATTTGTTCGATAATATTTCCGAAAACAAATTTGAACTCGTCATGAAATTTACTCGACAGCGTCTTACGTTTTTAAATTATTTTTTTCATTTTAGTCTTGTTAGCATTTTAAAATTCATAATATTCTTAATGTAAAAACTTAACTTGTAAAGGTTTAGAACTTAAGAGTTCAATGTCAAAAAGTTCGAAAAAGTCATTTTCAAGTAAACTTTATGACAAATTTGAATATGTTTTCAGAGTTCTTATCCAATGACTAGGATAGTCGGTGTAGTTGGCATAAGATAAGTCTATTTTGGTAGAAAACACAGACGAGATTGAATCTCCTTAAACGATCGCTGACCGCAATGTATTACTGACTACTGATCAATTAATTATTTTATATTTTGGTACGATTACAGTATGTGGAAATAACTGTATATTATGGATATTGGCTTCTAATTAAAATAATCGATAAAAGACAAGTTATTATTACATTATAATATTTAAACCATCTTTGTTTATTTTTTCATTTGGCACAACAGAAAAAACCTGTTGTTTTAATTTTTGTGACAGCGCAAATGAAGTAATTTTGTTTCGGTATTAATAACCGATGATTGTGCGTTTCTTTTCGTATATTTAATGTTTTTAAATAAATTTGAAAATATAAAATCTGTACAAACCAAACCGACCAATTTGTGATATCTATTTTATTTTAATCACACGACTACATACATGGTTATTTCAAAACCATTCTACGTGCCTAGGTAATGGTGCGTACCTAATTATTATGGTTGTTCGTACGAGAAAAAAAAATGACCAATTCGAATGTATTTTATAAAAATAATATACTTTGCTCGTAATAACAGATTATACAATATGGCTGCAGGTAGGTACGCGTACTACAGTTGAATCACCTGAATCTTTAATCGTAATATATAAAACCGTTTGAGATAAATGTTGTGATAAATGAAAAAAAACCAGCCGCCGGCAATCGTGTGTTTTATAATCTAGAAGGATTTATCAAATTATATGTTGCCCCACATTGAAAAAAAATTTCTAAGGAACACCACCTACCTCGTCTATATAATATTTTCACTCTTTTTCTTCGTTTAATGTAATAATTCGCATGAATAAGCTGGAGATTTGCGAATTTAACATGGACAAAAATCAGACCATTGTCCATTACATCTTTACTGTTTTATTTTTACAATTTTTCAACACAATTAATATATTATTATTATTTTATACACACACACACACACATATATATATATATATATGTATATACACCTATAACTGGACTTCACATGTACAAAAACGGCTTACTTCCTCGCAATGTATTATACACAAAACAATTTACGCCATCGTTGAAAATATAGAACATATTATTATATATATTTTTTTTAATTTCTAGTGTCTTAAAATATGTACGCCTATAATATTTTATAGATATAGTTTTACCGTAAGATTATAGTTTAGCACACGAATATATTTTATAAAAATAACTAAACACGACTGATGAAAATATTCGGTCGCACTCGGACAGGTATTTGTGGACACGATGAATTATAATATTTCATTGGTTAAATATATTTTTCCAATCGATATTGAATAGCAAAAATCGTTGAAGTACAGTTCGTATAAGAATTAAACAGCCAATTAGTAAAAGGCGCGTAATATGCCAAAGAAGAATACTGCAGGAATTATACAGGGGAAGCAAAAAATAAGGTAAATTTGAATTGATGCGTGGACGAAAATTGTAAACCTAGCCTCACTCGGGATAAATCCGGCTTACCTGGCAAACGGATAAAACAGGGATTTCAAAAAGTTGTTTTGAAATTCACGAGAATTGAGTGCTAAATATTCGTTCAAAAATAATGGTTATAAGTTAGGCGATTAGGCGAGTAATGTACTTGTAGAATCGAGTAAATGTAAAAAACGTATACATATACACTTAAGACATCTCGTTTCTAAAAGATATTTCAATCCGTCGATCGGATACAATTTACGATGAGTGCCTATGTCGATCACCCTATCTTTACAGTTTTCGCGACCTATGCGTCTATAATACACCGACTGTCGTACTCTGTTCTTTGTCATCATCGGAAAAGTGCGGAACGCGCGTTCAAGTCGTTTGAGTTCGAGGCTGGTTTATCGGTTGAAAGATATTTTAACCCATCGATCGGGTATAATAAAATATACGTACAATGTATGACGATTAATATAGCGGCCCACGCTTATCGATGATCCAATCTCGTTGATGTTTTTGCGAACTACGTCGAAATCGTCCGTCATATTCAGTTCAAGTCGTTTGAGTTCGAAGCTGGTATCGATTTCGTTATGATTTACAATCTCGTTTTCATCGATGGTCGGTTATTATTATTATTATTACTACTACTAGTATAATATAACGGTGTAAATCGTCAAACATCATCGTTATAATAATAATATCTGATGTATATAATACAGTGAAGGGCGTCCTACTGTCCAAGGTCGATGAGTTCGTTCGTATAAGTATATAGTGTTTATTACGTTGTTAGTATTATAATGCACACCAACGCCTAATATTTCTATTACCAGCTATAAGCATTGACATTCGACGAGACTCCTCCGTTCGTTCACCCATGTTGATTTGTCGAATCGGTGTCGTTATATTATTACATTTTATTCTCGTCGTAAACATTTGAAAATAATTTGCTTTTTTTAAGGTGTTGGATTTGATTAAGATTGCCGGCAGGTATACACACACACACACACACACACATATATATATATATATATATATATATATGGGTAGGGAAATAACAGTTATACGTCGTTAAAGTTCGATCGTTTTTTTTAATTTCGTTATATTATTGTTTTTGATGTTTTTATAAAAATAGTTCGTTAAAAACAACAAAGAAAATAGTTGGTAATAAATGAAATTCAGATTATTTTTTTGTTTACAGTTATTATTTTTGTTATAACATCAAAAACAATTAACTTCTGTAAAATATATATTATTTTTAATTACATGTTCTTCTTCTAAAAAAAACATATTAAACTTGATTCTTATAGGTGGTTTGTTTTGGTTTTTAATTTTGTAGCCTGCCCATTAAAACGCTGCACTGTTATAATGCCCGGCAGAAGAATTACTGACGATTTACAACTTTAAAATACAATTTTTTTAGCGTTGCTAGTTACCTACTTACCAACAAACACGTTGTATCGTAGCGAATCTCGTTCGGAAAGGAATTCCGACTATAAATAATATTTTATACGTACAGCACTAAATCCACGTCATTGTATTATTATTTCATACGCCAATTATAATTATAACTGTTTATTCACACGGAGCAGGTGCAGTCAAACGGTCATGTGGGCCGCGGGTCAGCAATACTGCACGTGAATTTATTATTATTTTAGTATTTTACAGTGCGTTCATGTGGGTTAAGTTGATAACATTACAACAATCATCAACGTCATTAATATCTGTAATAGTATAATAATATTAAACCTCTGCAACTATACCTAAATACGGCCACTACCACCATGAATGTGTCATCTTCTGATGACCGCTTTAAGTCATCATCGCGAACAGTATAATAATATTTTATAGGGCACGAAATTTGTTGCATAGGTAATATTATGTATTGTACCTATGCTTTTAGATTCTGAGCGGGGCGAGAACGACTTTACAAATGCTTTTGTGTGTACAGAGACTTATCAATGTTAAGATCTTAAATACATTATTTTAGTTAATATTCATTATTTTATTATTTATAGAAAAAAACAAAAATAGGTATGTATATATTATGTAATAATAAAATAATATTTTATGTAAAAAAGATTTATTTTGGTCATATCGTGATTTATGGCAATAGTAACATTTATATTTTATATATACCCATCATAAAACGTACTTATATTGTACTTTTTCTTCGTGTTTAGTTCGAATCGCGCAATATGTATTGTAAATATATTTTAAACAAACTTGTGTGGGTTTCGCCGATCACCGATACCGAAATCACAAAAATGAAACAGAATTCAAAAGTGTAAAATATGAGTTTGATTTAATAACTATAGAAAATCGTTTTAATATTTAATATAACTTAAAATAAGTGCATATTTTTGTGTTTCTAAAGGTAATAATAACAGCATGCATCATATACATTTTTTAGAGTATTTAAGTTTGAGCCCTAGTAATTATAATAGTTCGTACCATATTTTATTACCATGTGGTAGTAATATCTATTTAGTATTATAATATATCGTCATGCATTAATAATGTAATGTACATGTTTGATTCACCAAGTATGCTCTGCTTTCCTTCCTTTTATCCTTTAATATTTATTTTATTTAAATACAGATTTTTTAAATTGTTATATATTCCTAAGTCTAAACATCATTTTTTTTAAGTAATTAGATTTTTCCTACTATTTAAGTATGGCGAATGGCGATACAAATTATTTTTTTTTCAAACGAGGACCGCCTCTTTTACTGTTAAATAGTGATTCTTTATTTAACAATTTACAGCAAACAAGGATGGTCATCATTCGAAAAAATGTGTATCGCTATCACAAGATAGTCCTTACATGATATTAAAACAAAATGTGAATATTTAAAATTATATAGCCTTTGGTTGCCTGTATGGCTGATGTACCTATATATTATATTATACATCATATACGTGAGAATAATATGATTATAATAATTGATCTAGGCAATGACCTAGGTAGATTAATAGTCGTTAAAATTGGCCATTGCCTATATAGTGTTCGATACACCTATATATAATATACATTACGTATACAAGATACGATAAATGATAATTTCTGTCATAATTTTTTCTCACAATGAAATATGGTTATTACTCATTATAATATAAGACTCATATCTATTGTTCACAGGTATTATTAATTCAGCTGATTTGACTGCAATAACACAGTTACATTAACCAATTTGCGCAATTAAATTTTGTAAAATGAACGTTTCCAAAATTTCATACACAAATGAAAAATCTATAATTTCATAAAATACACAAATAATATATTATATACAGATATTTGCGAAGATCTTTCAAGCCTCACAAATTACCTATATTATTTTCTGAATTGCAGCGAAACGATCCCAACGATTTCATCATGATATAACTACACAAGTGACGTGTTACAGTGTTAGATAACTAGTTTTTCAGTAGATTTTCCGTTAATTACGCAATATTTCACCAGAATATTCCAAAAACTAACTTTAATGAGTCATTTTGGATTATATTATAGAACTATATGAGGCTATTATAGTAGCGATATTATGTTTCAAATATTATACTTTAAATTCAGTTCAAAATAGTAATTAAATAAAAAATGTATATTTTAAAAAACAAATCACCAATATAACATTTAACATAGGTAAAATCAATTTGTTTTTCATTCCGTTGGAAATATAATTTTTTTTTTTTTGAAATCCACTCGTGTCGCTGCGCTGCTGCTAATATTTTATCAATCATAAGATGGTTTGCTATTATCACAATAGCAATGCCTATTAAATATAACACGACATGCAAATAATAACATATATTCTTAGACAGTATAAAATTGACACTTTAGAATGAGATTTAAATAAATTCTGTGTGGGCCAATCATAATCTGTACACGTGTATAAATTCATAAGTAAAATTAATAAATAGCGATTTTTTTTTTCGTACAACAGTACATTTGGTGTTAAAATAATATATCGGTAGGTACAATACGACGCGAATGAAGATTATTATAATATAGTGTATCTACCTTATATCTAGGTCCTAAGTAGCTCCATAAATCTATACTCAATAGTAATGGTATAATATATCTTAATATCGTATATTATCCAATGCAGATTCTCGTTCTATTACAGTTATATAGTTTTCCCTTTCGTGTGACAATACGCGATAGAAGTATTATATAGGTATAGGACCTGAGGCGTAATACATGTCTGCTTATTATATACTAAGTGGTAGGTACCTACGCGCGTCGGTAAAAAAAACATAAAATAAATGATAATCAACCAAATGATTTGTATTTTGGTTATTTCGTGCACGACCGAATTCAGTCTGACATTATCTAACAGTATTATAGTAATTAGTATTGATTTTATTTCCTTATGGCACGCCGTGCGCTGTAGTATTGTATTGTTTTAGATTAGAAAAAAAATCATTATAATATAAGTAACATTATTTGATAGAATACTCTAAGTATTTTCTTTATCTTAAAAAAAAAAAAAGCATACTATTTTCAACAAAAACTGAAAAACTACGTAATGCGATTTCCGTATGAAAATGAAATACCTAACAATCGGTATGTATATTGTGTGTATAATGTATATTAATGTTGAGCAAGTATATAATTTTGCATCAAAAAACTCCAGTTGCACATTAAGGAATTTAAGTTTAACCATACTACGTGTATCAAAAATAAATATTTATTCCGTGAGATTTTAGTTTGTTTTTATACAGTTACTTTAAATGGATACATAGATAGGTAATTTATCGTGTTGTTCAATAATTGTACACCAAGTTACCAGCTAATTATTCTATTAATTAATAACAAGTTTGTGGTAAAATAATACGCAGAGATAAAAACACAATTCTGTAGAGGACATTTTATATCTGTATACATAATATACAATATCTATAATTTAAATCGAGTCACGAGTAATTTTTTATTTTATTTTTTAATCCTGTTTAATTGTAAAAAAAAAATAAAAATAACGAAATAATTAAATTTTTTCCATAAGATCTCAGATAAAACTATTGCTACAGGTTTATCTTTATGCAGTATACACGAATGTCGTATAATAGCTTATATGTAACATGTACATACAACATAAGCAACAGGTATTTTGTATAGGTATGGCTTACTTGCCTTGTATACGACTTGTAATATACATGAACTTTATACATAGGTACAGTAGAATATTACAGGATAAGAAAGTAAGTTTCTATTTATTGTGGTACATCTGATTTTATGTTTCGTTGTAATAATTTGTAGTAGAAAAACTTAATCACCTACTAATTGATAAAACTAAATTATTATTGCAAATGAGTGTACGTATTTTTTCGTGTTAGGTTCGAAACTTTTAAAAATTAGAGCTAAATAATATTACGTCCCGTCCGGCAATCATTAAATGGCCGTTGAAAATTGGTGATGGGGTCATTGTTTATATAAGATAACAGCATACATATATAAAAATATATATATATTTATGTAGGTATATTCGAAATAAACCGAATAAATGTTAAATAATAGTTTATTCAAAATCTAAATACTCGTTGAAAGTTAGATACAGATTATTAAACATTATTATTTCAAATTGAAAATATTTTATGGTATACATATTACCTGCTTATCATTTTCCATTTGGTACCACTCACTGTCCACAGATCATAGATTTGCAATGTAATTTTTTAACAATAATTTAGATTTGTGTTATTAACTCTAAACAGTTTTCAATTGAACTATAAAATATGTGTTTTTTTGCAACTTTTAAGTACTACGAAATTAAAATAAATTGATAAATTAAAGATTATTATGGAAATTAAATAACTATTGAGACTAGTTATTAAACAAAGTGAAAGATGTTTTATTAAAATTTAAAAAACCGTAGCAAATAAGGCTTTTACTTTTTACTTTTTTACTAAACTCAAATATTCTACAGGTATAATTATTTTGCTGATAGAGATTTATGATTTATTGTATTGCTCATAATGGTGTTAAAAACTGATACAATTGTATTGATAAATTATACATAACAATTTGCAGTTTACACGAGTATGAGATGTATTATACATCTAGTTGATCACTCAAATACCTAACAAATGTTTTTGTTTCGTTTCAGGAACTTATTTATTAACTCATATAACCATACACAGCTCAAAATGCACAAGAAACATATCAAAAATCTGTGAGTATAAAGCAAATTCAATTATCTAAAATCAAACAATACATTTTGGTCAAATAATCCAAATAACTCATAAAGTTCATAGATGTCGATGTTGTATAACTTTACAAGAATATTATAATGTAATAATAATTTAATAATAATAGAAGTAGCAATATGCAGAAGCGTACCCGTAACCTATATGTATGAAGGAGGATCAGATCTAATTCCTCCATTGAAATTTAAAAGTTAAAAAATATTTTTGTATCATTAAGTTTAGTATAATTAAAAAAATAATAGAAATGTTCAATTTTAAAATGGCGATTATAACTGACTTTAAAATTAATATATTATATTAAAAATAAACTTAGATTTTGAAATCTTAGATAATATTCTAGCTTATAAATTTGATAATTCACTCAAATATTAAAAATAACAAACCAAAATGAATTATTTTGAACATAAAATTGTCCATGTTAAGCGTAAGTAAGATTGAGACAACACATATGGGTATGACGTCTTATATTACAACTTGTAACAATTATATAGGATTCTATGCCCTAGCATATATATATGTATTATCAGACATTAGTGTTGTAATACTTCTAACAATTATTATTTGAGTAAGTATCTACTGAGTACTTTAACAAAACACTATTATTTAATACTATATTCAAATATTACCTAGCTATAATGACTATACTGTCTATACTAGATAAGTTGACATTTATTACATAGTACCTATCTATATATTTGATAGCTTATCGTTTACATGAAATATGTTTATAAGTATAATCTGTTAATTGTAAAATAAATTAAACTTGTATGTAGAGACCACATAAAAAATAATTAGCGAGTGTAAAGCACGCCCCTTTAAAGAATTCCTGGGTACCTAACTAGCAGAAAGCTTGGGTGCGTAGGTAGAAATAGCAATGATTTGGCGAAGCACTCAAATAAATTTCTACAAAATCGTGTTTTTTTTTACAGGAGACAATACATTTAGATAACACTTGAAAAATGGTTGCAAATAAAAACAATAAAACAAAATAAAATGCCACGCAAAAAACCTCCTATTATAATATATCAAAACTATAATGGTTGAGTTAATGTGCAGTGTGCCATTGCGGATATATATTATATTTGTTATATTCGAGTGTAATATATTGTATTATTATAGTTTGCCTAACCACAGATTGTCGTAGACCATAGTACCTATATTATAATGTTAATATTATATGTACCTTAGCCACAGGAAATCGTGTGCTACAGTATACGTTTATCGCCTTGAATCGAAATGATATATTATAATTTAGCTTTTGAGGCAAGGAATGAATACATATTTGTTAGATAAGAGCCGAGTACAAATAAAAATTAAATTGTATAGCTTAACGTTAGGAGAAATTTAAACGTTATTTAACTTTTGCGTTTATCGTTACGAAATATTACCATATACCTAAACGTATAAATATATATATATATATATATATATATATATATGCAATAATAGTATAATACCGCCCTGGCGCACTGCGGCACTGATTGTATAAAGCGTCTATCCTACTTTTATATAACTGTTTTATTTCGGTAGGAGAAAACTTAAATATTTCAATTATAACTTTAAACTGTTAATAACAAAACGTAATAATTTTAAAACTGCTAAAGAAGCATATACTTTAAACGAATTCCACATCGACAAAATATAGAAGACAATTTTAAATCGAAAGTTTTTATTTTCATTATTTTCATTATACCCACCGCAATACTATTGATTAACAACTATAATATAGCTGATAAAGCTGCAATATTATATCCAACGCTTACATCAATATAATAGAGGTATAGGTATTACCTACAATCATAATAGCTCAGACTGTATGTACTTATTTGCAAGGAGTCAAAAAGGAATTTGGAGTTTAGAACTTTAGAAACTTTTGAACCTAAAACCTGTATCCGCAAAAGATTTTAACCCGTTTTGACTCCCTGCCTGTCTGTCTATTTTTTTTTCTATAAATCGCATATATTTAGCGACATACATTTATGTTGTTTACATGTAACGTTACATTGCATTATTATAATATATTATATTATACTCATACATATTTTAATAAGTACACACGTTTACGAACCGAACGCATACACGAGACATACGAAATAACAATATTTGACATAACCGATTTTCCGCCTATACAAACATATAATAAACGATATTTACCTAAAAAAAAAACTATACTTGCTGCTAACAAGTACCTACCTATATATAGATACAAAGTAGATACCTATATAAAAGCGTTCGCTCCGTCGGCGACGGCTCGACCGTTTTTGACGTGTTGTCAACGAACACTTTACCGGCTGATTGGACTAGTGAAAACCGATAAATTGGCGGAACTCTAGTAGTATCGATTATTATAATATTATTATTATATTATGACGGTTTCATTTCCGTGAATTGTGTTGAACGGCGACAAATTGGTGGCGTGACAAGAATGCGGTGCAGGTGGTCTCCGCGCGCGCCTATCTATAACAGTATAATATTATTATTACAAAAAAATAATAATATCTGCATGTGATATTATTAGATATTTACATTATAATACATGTATGTTCTAACGTTCTAATGTAGGTAACCGGCAGAGGGACTGTTAATTTTATCGAATTCATTTTTCCGGCATAAATTATTATTATTATTATTGCACTATTATTATAGTGGCGCAACTATACCTACAAAAGTGTTATAGTTGAAAAATACAATATTATTATTATTATGTTGGCCGCGGTGGCGGGCCGGGAA